>JAODAL010032335.1:0-47088 GCA_025379985.1 Phyllomedusa bahiana
TTTTTTTTTTAAACCAAAACTCACCACACTATTCCCAGACACGGGCTGATTTTACAGCACGTTTTTTTTGACAAAAAATTACTAACAATTTTTCATAAATTTTTTTACTTGAAAAACCCCTAAAATAGAGCCCCTTTCTCTACAAAACATTCAGTACAAAAGGTCCAAATGCTTTTTAAAATTTTTAAAGGCAGTACAGGGCGGGTCTAAAAACCCCTCTCAACATTTTACATTTGGGGTACTACAAGTCTTGTTTTCCCCCCCTTTACATGTCCCAAAAGATGAGGGGCCAAAAAAAATTTCCTCAATATAAAAGTTTTTTCCCCGGCAGTTTTCTTTTTATATGTAAGTGCCTTTTATCTGTTTTTAGTTTTCTGCTTCATTTCCATTCTTTTTAAATTTTTGCACTATTTTGGGGGGAAAAATTTTGGGACTTTGGGAAACCCAAATTCCCTAAATTTTTTTCTTTTAGATTTAACAAAATTGGGGGTTCCAGGAAAAAAAACGTAATTTTAGGGCCTGAAACCCCCTCTGAAAAAGTTAATTTATCAAACCCTTTTAGAAACCAAAAACCTGGAAATGCAGAGTTTAAAATTTTTCCCTTTTTTTGGGTTCCACACCCGGGGGAACTCACCTTGCAAGACAACATTGCTAACCACCAAAATGCATTTTTATTTAATAAAGAGCCCAAGAAAAAAAAACCAAAAAAATTCAATATAAAAAATTTCAAAAAATTTAAAACCTTTAAACTTGGTGACAACTTTAAGTTTTAGAGACCGTAATTACGGGACCAGCAATTGACCCTTTTGGGTTTTGGGGGAAAAAACTCACTTATCTACAATCCCCCCCCTACTTTTCCGGGCGGGAAATTAAAATCCACAGAAACCAAACCGGGTTTTCATTTATTTTTAAAAAATATTTCTCCTCCAGTCACCCAATTTTAAAACAACTTCTGAAAAAGGGCCGGCAATAAATAAAAATAGAACACAGGAAGAGATTAGAACTTTAACAACATTAGCCCAAACTCATTTTCCAGTCAGGTTTGATTTCACAACATAAAAATCCCAACTCTTTGGGAAAATTTCACCCCGGCTTAACTGCGGGATGAAAATTACCCCCTAAAAATTAAACCCCGTTGGGGGGGGGCCCGTCCCCCATCCGGCCCTGGGATTTTGCTTTAACCAGCAGCCGTTTACTCCAAAAAGAAAGTGACCTGTCACAATCCCCCCCCCAAAACCCCCTCGCGAATTCGCCGGGGAAAGGGATAGAAAAACTTAAAAAACCCCTATTCTCTAGAGAACTTTTAAATTACCGTAATCCCTGGGCCGTTTTTCCAAACCTAAAATGTGCCCCACTTGGGCGCGTAATTTAACGGCCCAAAAATAGGGCCCCCATTTTTAACCCCGTTTTAAACATGGTTTAAACAATTAGCCCTCACCTAAACCAAAAAAGGCCCCTACCCCTTTTTGGAAAGTCTTTTTTTTTATCTTTCAATAAATTGAAATTTTTTTTTCCGTTTTTTTCCAATTAATATTTTTTTTCTATTATTTTTTGAATTCAAAATTTTTGTAAAAAATTTTTATCAATTTTTTACCTTGTGAATTTTGTAAACAGTTTGAAAGGTTCAACCCCCAGGGCACCATGTTTTTCCCCGTTTTTTTGGGCCTAGCTTAGTAGTTATTTTAAATTTCCACTTTTTAATTATTATTATTATAGGGGCCCCCTTTGGTTCCAGGAGGGAAACAAAAAGGGGGAACAAATTAAAAACCCAAAACAACTGAAACATAGGGAGGGGGAGGTCCCGTCCGTGGGGGTTTAACACTCTAAAAGGAAGGGGGAAAACAAAAGGCGGGGGGTTCAAAACATGTTTTTGGGGGGGAAAATTACAAGGGGGTTTTTATTTTTGGGTTTAAAGGAAAACCCTAAAATGGGTTTAAAGATTGTTTTTAAAAGGAAAAGGGGGGAAGATTCTGAGGTTTTGGGGGGCAGGGGATTTCCCCAGACTTTGGGGGAAGCGCGAGAGAAGCCCTTTGGAGACGGTTATGTGAGAAGCGATAAAGGAGAGCAAAAAGAAAGCCCTTTGTGAGGACGGAGATTGCATGGGGAGAAAACGAGAGATTTGGAAGCATTGAAAGGTTAAAGGGTTTAAAAAAAATTTTGAACGGGTTTTTGGCGGGGCAATGGGCAGCCATAAAGGGGGATTGGAAAGGGGGGGAGAGGCAGAGAAGTAGTGAGGAAGAGGTAAAATCAACGGGCAGCAAAGTTAAAGGGATTTGCTGAAGATAGATTCTTCCCCCCCTCTTTTGTTAGCACAGGCAAATGTCAAAAAAATCATCTTTTTCATGAAGCTGCAGGGGAAAGAGAGGGGGAGGGGGAAAACCAAGGATGAATTTCAAAATTTTACGTGAAATAATAAACAGTACAAAAATTGTTTCACAATACACAAAAAAGCCTCAGACGGGAAACTGTCAGGAGCCTTATCTGCAAATGCAAAATTTTAAACAAAACACGGAGCTGAAAGGGGAAAAGACACACACGCGGAGAGCACAGAGCGCAAAAGGGGAAACTTGTGACATGTACATTTGAAAAAAAAAAAAACCTATAACTTGTGGATTCTATATACAAAAGGGGAACACCTATTCCCCCACAGCAGCTTGAAAGCTTCTTCATGTTCCCCTTTTACAGATAAACCGGTTAAACTAATCACTTCCCACAACTAGTTTTTTTTTTCTTTAAAACAAAAAAAACAAAATTTTCCCCCGGGGCCTTAAAACTTCTGCAGCTCAGTCTCAAACAATAAGAACTCTCTCTTTTGCAAGCCCTCCCGCTCTTGTCAGGGCCCTAACTAATAGACTCTTTGAAGTAACCAAGGGCGTAAGGGAAGGCTGTAGCTCTCTCAGACTGCAAATTTTTTTTAAATTTACATATATTTAAAAAAATGAAAAAAAAACCCCCTTTTGGAGGACCCCCTGTCAAAATTAAAAATCGTGGCAAATTTCCCCCTTTTAAGGGTGGATTGGAAGGGGGGGGGGCGAGGGTGCAAAATAGGACCACAGAGAAGGATGTTCAATAGTCCCCAGGGGGGGGAGATGACAAGGGGGAAAAGGGCCAGCATTTTGTGCTTTCATAAACCTTTTTTATACCTGTCTTTTAAAATGGGGTTTTGTGTCAGATTTAAACGGTTTTGTGCATGCCCCGTTTCCCGCATTATGCCTTTTGGTTTATTTTTTTGGGAGTGGGCGTTGCAAACAAAGCATGTCGGTGCCATATTTAAATTCTACAAAATTCCAAAATTTTTTTTTTCAGTGCCCCCTGTCTAAAAATGAATCAAAATAAAAGTTTATGTTAAAATATGGCCATTTTAGAACCTTGGGTTCTCCATGTTTACAAAGGGATTTTTTGGACCTTTCCTTTTTTTTCAAAATCTTCTGCTGCTTTTGAGAGCAATTTTAAACATTTTTTCTGAAACCCCCGGTTCCCAATTTTGTTTTCCCCATGGGGGCAGAAACTTTTCCCCCCCAAAGGCACCCTTTTTTCCCCCTCCAAGTCTTCCAAATCTTTTTAAAATTAAACTCATGTTGATGAGGGGAAGGGTAGGGACAATTTGCCCTGCAAAACCCCAATTCCCTTTGCCGGGACTGCATTGAAGTGTCCAATTTATTAAATATTTGGGATTCGGTCCATTTTACTAAAGACTCCCCAACCCCCCAAAAAGGGCACGGGTTCTTGACTCCACAGCCCCTTTTATTGTTAAAATATCTTTTTCATGGGGCCCCCACTGAAAAAAAGGGCAAATTGATATAATGTAAATTTGTCCCTGTAAAAGCTTGTATTAAAAGTGGGACATTTGGGGTGTCCTCAAAAAAACTCAACCACAGCCATCAATGTCCCAAACCGCTGGCAACAAAAGTGGGGGAATCCCTAATGTAAATGGACATATTTTTGCCCCCAAAAATGTCAAATTTTTGGTTGCTTTCCTTTTTTTCCAGAACGCCTTAAAATCCCTAAGACATGGGTTCACTAGAGCCTCACAGGGTTTTCACTGGAGGTTTTTCCCACTCCCCTTTAAAAGATACGGAGTTGGTGGATGTTTTGAGGGCCTTTTGCTCCCCACCTTCCATTTAAAGGGTGCCCCACAGATCCAATATGTTTGGTTTTGGAACCTTCTTGGCCCGTCCAGGGACTTTTTTTTCCCCAATTTTTTTTTAGCAAGGCAGGGTTGTTTGGAGGTGGGGGTTTGGGGCTTTTTTCATGTTGGGGGAATAAATGCCCCCCCCCCCTGCGTTTCAGCTTTCAAGAAAAGGGGATCATGCCCTCCTTCACATGTCACCGTACAAGTGGGCATTTTAAGGTTTCCCCAAACTGACTTCCCCCAGCCCCAGCACTCCCCGTAGGGCCCCAAAACTTACACACTTGCCTTTTGTTCCCCTCTCTGGGTTTTGGGCCCCAAACCTTTTGAAACAATAAGCTTAAACTTGGGACATCATACCCACAGGGCCCTGGGGACCTTTAAACCAAAAGAGTCACACACCAAAAAAAGTAATTTTAAAAAACAAAAATTTTCACAATCCATTTTTTACTTTAGTGGGGTAACCCTTTCTTTTGTTTTTCAGCAGTTTAACGACACTTACGGCTGGTTTTTTGAGTTATTTGGGTTTCACACTAAAAATTTTCACGTTATACCCAAACGTACACTGGGGTACTTTTTTGTTGTAACAAAGTTTCATATCTTTTAGATTTTTCCTAAGAAAAGATATAAAAACCTTTAAAAAAAAAGTTTTACTCCGCTTTTGTGGAAACCCGTAAAATTATAATAAAAATTGGGTTTTTAAAATGCTAAATTTGGTTTTTAAAAATCTTTTGAAAGTATAACTCTTCTTCTTTGACAAGTTTAGACAGAAATCATTTAGCAAAATTTTAAAAATGGGAGATCCCCCAAAATTGGGGGATTCCCCAACAGTGATGGGGTGTTGTTTAAACTTAGGGGTGTTTTTAAAAACAGGGGGTTTTTTGGTGTTTTTTTTTTTTTTTTTTTTTTTTAAAGAAAAAAAAAAATGAAATTTTTGAAAAAAAAAAGCCCCCTTATTAAAAAAATTAAAATATAAGGGGGTCCAAGTCCTGTTAAAAGTGGTGAAAGGGTTTAACCCCGGACTCACATGCTGTTTAAACACATATAATTTTTGGGGAAAGGGAATCCATTAGGGGATTTAAGTAGCACAGAAACAAAAGGGGCCAAATTTAAAAAAATTTTTTACCCATAATAAAACCATATTTTTGGAAAAACACGGGGTGGTTTGGCCCCCCCCAAAACAGTTTTCCCAAATTTAAACTGTAAATTTTTGGGGAAAACTTTTACCTGTTAATAAGGGGCCCAAAATTTAAAGTGGTTGTCAGAATTCTGAAATATTGCACTTGATCTGCCTAAAGACTTTCTTTTGCGTACTCGGAGGGTGCATTATAAAGGGGGATAAGAAAACAAGTTTCACAGGCTAAAAACATGCCAATTTTCCAAATCCAATTTTTTTTAAACCTTACTGAAAGGGGGTTTTTAGGGTCCTGCACAAACTTTGCGGGAAAGTAAAATGAAAAAACACATATGGCAATTTGGACATCCAATTAAAAGAAAAATCCCGGGGAAACCAAACCCGGCGCGGGGCCCCCACACAGGCTATGACAAGTCTGTTTATTCTCTCCCACCACTTTCATTTGTGCTGTTCTTTTTTTTTTTTACCCCCTTTCTTTACGAGGATCTGCTTTTCCAAGCAAAATTAAATTTTAAAAATAAAATTTTTCATTTTTTTAAAAAAAATTAGAAACAGCCCTCAGTGATCCCCTCGGCAGAGGGAATTTGCCAAGGATGCCTGCGAACCTAAAGTATCTTTATGTGGAGCTGGAAAGTCAGCTGTATAGAGATATAAAGAGAATATACCAATGTAATGTGGAGCACACAGATGTAAACTGCTGCAGCAATCAGTGAAACGATCATTTCAAGGGCATACAAACAATAAGCCGCACACATGACATTTTGCAGTGTACATATGTCCATTATCAGGCCCTATCCTCATGTAACTGCTGACTGGATAGAAAAACCCTATTTAATAAAAAAAAATTAAATACGACAGGAAGTTTTTAGTGTACACAGGCAGTTGGAGTTGGTTCACAATGCGTATTACAGCGCATACCTGTGCGTGCCACAATACGCCTGCTGTTAAAAGTACGCGCTGGCCAATCAGTATTTGGCACTGATAAGGGGCAAACGCACCCAAACAGTTGTCTATAGAGGAGTATCTGATTGGCTCTTATCCAACTTACATTGCAAGACGGATGTGAATTTAGGAAAACTACAACCAAAATGTGGCACTGCAAGAGTCCGAACTCATTTCTCATGAGACTTTTAGGATATATCTCCATACTAGGGAGCAGAGAGTAATTTACAACAGCACAGTGCTGGAAAAAGTGCACTTGGAATGTATGACCAGAAAGTGAAACTTTGCAAAAAAAAGATTTCATTATTAATCTCTTTACTTCTATTTTGGGGATTAAAGCGATGTTCACATCTGCTAAAACCGTTTCATCAGGAGCCTCTGTCACAGATTACATAAAAAACGCCAGACCTGTAGCGCTATTTTATTCACTAAAATGCAGGACATGTAGCGCTATTTTATTCACTAAAACCCCAGACCTGTAGCGCTATTTTATTCACTAAAACCCCAGACCTGTAGCGCTATTTTATTCACTAAAACCCCAGACCTGTAGCGCTATTTTATACACTAAAAACCAGGACATGTAGCGCTATTTTATCCACTAAAACCCAGACTGTAGCGCTATTTTATTCACAAAACCCCAGACCTGTAGCGCTATTTTATTCACTAAAACCCCAGACCTGTAGCGCTATTTTATTCACTAAAACCCCAGACCTGTAGCGCTATTTTATTCACTAAAACCCCAGACCTGTAGCGCTATTTTATTCACTAAAACCCCAGACCTGTAGCGCTATTTTATTCACTAAAACCCCAGACCTGTAGCGCTATTTTATTCACTAAAACCCCAGACCTGTAGCGCTATTTTATTCACTAAAACCCAGACTGTAGCGCTATTTTATTCACTAAAACCCCAGCCCTGTAGCGCTATTTTATTCACTAAAACCCCAGACCTTTTAGCGCTATTTTATTCACTAAAACCCCTGACCTGTAGCGCTATTTTATTCACTAAAACCCCAGACCTGTAGCGCTATTTTATTCACTAAAATGCAGGACATGTAGCGCTATTTTATTCACTAAAACCCCAGACCTGTAGCGCTATTTTATCCTCTAAAACCCTTGACATGTAGCGATATTTTATCTGCTAAAACGCAGGCCATGTAGCGCTATTTTATTCACTAAAACCCCAGACATGTAGCGCTATTTTATCTGCTAAAATGCAGGACATGTAGCGCTATTTTATCTACTAAAATGCAGGACATGTAGCGCTATTTTATCAGCTAAAAAGCAGGACATGTAGCGCTATTTTATCTGCTAAAATGCAGGACATGTAGCGCTATTTTATCCGCTAAAACCCTGGACATGTAGCGCTATTTTATCTGCTAAAATGCAGGACATGTAGCGCTATTTTATCTACTAAAATGCAGGACATGTAGCGCTATTTTATCTTCTAAAATGCAGGACATGTAGCGCTATTTTATCTGCTAAAATGCAGGACATGTAGCGCTATTTTATCCGCTAAAACCCTGGACATGTAGCGCTATTTTATCCGCTAAAACCCTGGACATGTAGCGCTATTTTATCCACTAAAACCCCAGACCTGTAGCGCTATTTTATTCACTAAAACCCCAGACATGTAGCGCTATTTTATTCACTAAAATGCAGGACGTGTAGCGCTATTTTATCCGCTAAAACCCTGGACATGTAGCGCTATTTTATCCGCTAAAACCCTGGACATGTAGCGCTATTTTATCCGCTAAAACCCTGGACATGTAGCGCTATTTTATCCGCTAAAACCCTGGACATGTAGCGCTATTTTATCCGCTAAAACCCTGGACATGTAGCGCTATTTTATCCACTAAAAGGCAGGACATGTAGCGCTATTTTATCCACTAAAAACCCAGACATGAAGCGCTATATTATCAGCTAAAATGCAGGACATGTAGCGCTATGTTATGCTCTAAAATGCAGGACATGTAGCGCTAATTTATCCACTAAAATGCAGGACCTGTAGCGCTATTTTATCTGCTAAAATGCAGGACATGTAGCGCTATTTTATCCACTAAAACCCTGGACATGTAGCGCTATTTTATCCACTAAAATGCAGGACATGTAGCGCTATTTTATCCACTAAAATGCAGGACATGTAGCGCTATTTTATCTACTAAAATGCAGGACATGTAGCGCTATTTTATCCACTAAAATACAGGATATGTAGCGCTATTTTATCCACTAAAATACAGCACATTAGCGCTATTTTTTTCCACTAAAATGCAGGACATTAGCGCATTTTTATCTGCTAAAATGCAGGACATGTAGCGCTATTTTATTCACTAAAACCCTGGACGTGTAGCGCTTTTTTATCACCTAAAATGCTTGAACTGTAGCGCTATTTTATTCCCTAAAACCCTGGAAGTGTAGCGCTAATTTATCCACTAAAATGCCAGACATGTAGCACTATTTTATCCACTAAGATGCCAGACAAGTAGTGCTATTTTAGCCATTAAACACCATTACAATCCAAACTGACCCTATTACAGTCAATGGAGTCTGTCTAGTACCATTGGTGTCCAACATGTAAGGGATCCGGTACAGTCGCTATTTATGTTGTACATTTCTTACATGCCACAGAATGACAAAAAACAAAGATGTGACCATGAAATATATTTCAAGATTTTCAACATTTCAGTTTTCACACAAGAGTAGACATGATAGCTGCAATTTTACCTTGCTCCTCCCACTTTTTAGCTTTGCAATATGAGCTTGGCACAGGAAAGCACCACTTTAGTGCCGGAGGCCTAGATAAGGCAAGATAGTAACACACTGCACACAGATGACACCAAGAACACCTCTCACTGGAGGAGTACATTGGAGAGGAGTACATGGAGCCTATGAGATTTGTTAGTCAATTAACCCTCTTAATTTTCCTAAATGCGGAGTCAAAAAGGCTGTCCCCACAGTCATATGCAGACAACAGAATTAAAATGTCTATAATCAGAAAATTTAAATAGCCAAGAAGAAGCTGTATCAGTCTCTGGTTTTAATTAGTAAAAATAAAATCTTGATGATAAATTCCCTTTAAACTCAGCAAGCTCCTCCACATGACCTATCCCACTACCAACATTTGTCTCACAAGCATATTTACCGTACTCTAGTATAAGCCAAGTTTTTCAGCACAAAAAATGTGCTGAAAAATCCCCCCTCGGCTTATACTCGAGTCACTGTCGGCACAAGGGCGCGGCGATGGCCCGAGTGCCGACAGGGACGCTTCATATATCTGCAACTCCTCAGGGAGCGCATGTAGCAGAATGCCGAGTACAGCCAACAGCGTCCGGGCGCTGCGATGGCCCGTGCGCTGTCGGCTATCTCTTCACTTGGATGCGACTCCTCCGGAGCGCACACGGGTTTAAAGATACCACTGCGGAGAAGAAGAGCCTCCTGCTCTGCAGTGGACTCTGGGCGGCCGAAAAACTCACAGCTGTCCGGAGTTTCCCGGCACGGGCCCAGCGTGTGTATCACCAGGGCTGTGGAGTCGGATTTCGTGGGAGTCGGTGACTATTTTGCAGGAGTCAGTCGTCAAAAAAGGGCCCGACTCAGACTCCCAAAATATATAATAAGTTTTGGTCCAGTTTATTTTGTTGCAGTGCAAAGAGCAAGAGGAATTGGGGCCGGCCAGTTGCTACTGCTCCCATATCTTCAGCCTCATAACATGAGAGTGTAATTGATGACATGGAGCAGGCAAAGCGCTGCCCAGGGGAAAAGATTCCGCTCTCAATGGCAAACAAATTTCAGCAAAATTTTTTCACCGCTTCAAAAGTAGAAGAGTTTCAACCCATTCATCAAAACTGACTGTGCTGAGGCAATTCCTTTATACCCTCCCATTGTTAGAGATGTTCCCTGTGGTCACACCGCTTTCCCCCCCAACCAAGTTAGTGTAGAGAGGCCTTCTTTTAGCCTAAAAATGAGTAGATGGGGAGGTTATGTATGCAGGATCTGATGGAGGCAATACTATTTCTCAGAACAAATTCAGAGACTCCACAAATGTTCCTGCAGTGTTTTACATATTTACAATTTTTTTTTGTGTTCTAAAGTCATACCCAATAAATATATTTTACACTGACAAGCAAAATGGTAACAATGTTTTGAACTTGTGAGACTTTCTGGCTCCATCTCCATCTCAACATCCACTACAACTTTGTACATGAAGCTACTGTAATTTTATATACAGTCATCTTATCTATCTTGACTTGCAAGTATTTAGCATCTGCTTAGTTCTGCAGATTCTTTCCTGTAACTGAAATTGCAAACTGTTTTTGCTCATAAAATTCAAAGTGTTAATTTTTTTTATTTTGGTTAGTATTTGGGAAATCCCCTTTGGTTTTCAATACTGCCTGAATCCTTCTGGGTCGGGAATCAATTCAAGCAGGTCTTTACCAAAATCTGATCCCAGGTCTCTTCTCCCAATTCCCAATGTTGGTGCAGACTGGACTTGGATACAAATACAGCTTTTTCTTCAACTCTACCCCCAAGTTTTCCCAAAAGATCAAAACATTGTTAACCCCTTTTTGCTTGTCAATGTCTGTTCTACCTAAATAGCTTGATTATTGTATCATAAGGGGGATAAACAGCCTTATGTTACCATTTCTACAGTAAAGTGATCACTTAAACATCGCTGTATGAGGGAGTCGGGAGTTTGGGAAATTGAGGAGTCGGAGTCGCGGCTTTGGCTTGCCGACTCCACAGCCCTGGTCATCACACTGTGTGCGCGGCCTGATGACATCACCTGCCTGTGCAGAGAAGACGGAGGAGAGCGCCAGGGATGCGGAGCAGCAGGTGATCGAGGTAAGTGTTTGTTTTTTGTTTTAAAACCCTGCCTATAACCTGCCTCTGAGGACCTATACCTGCCTATAGCCGTTCTATGAGGAACTATACCTGCCTAGAATTGCCTTTACCCTGCCAATGAGGACCTATACCTGCCTATACCCTGCCTATGAGGACCTATACCTGCCTATACCCTGCCTATGGGGGTAATTACCTGCCTATGGGAGACATTAAACTGCCTATACCAGCCTATATCTGCCTATGGGGGACATTAAACTGCCTATATCTGCTTATGGGGGACATTAAACTGCCTATGTAATTTTATTATTTTTATTTTTGATATTTACCAGTAGCTGCTGCATTTCCCCCCCTAGGCTTACACTCGAGTCAAAAAGCTTTGGCCGTTTTCTGTGGCAAAATTTAGGTGCCTGGGCCCTTATACTCAGTATAACGGTATATGAAAAACGTGTGTTATAATATATATATATAAATATTATATATATAATATATATATATATATATATATAAAAATTTTAGTTTTTATATATAGTGTTTATAATTAATATATATATATAAAAAAAATATACACAAAAACACACACACACAGTGGTGGCCAAAAGTATTGGCACCCCTGCAATTTTTGTCAGAAAATCTGGTTTCTTCCTGAAAAGTATTACAATCACAAATTCTTTGGTATTAATATATTCATTTATTTTGCTTGCAATAAAAAACACAAAAAGAGAATGAAACAAAAATCAAATCATTGATCATTTCACCCAAAACTTCAAAAATGGGCCGGAACAAAAGTATTGGCACCCTGGGGCCTAATACTTGGTAGCACAACCTTTAGCCAAAAAAAACTGCGAACAACCGCTTCCGGTAACCATAAATGGTTTCTTACAATGTTTCTGCTGGAATTTTAGACCATTCTCTTTGGCAAACTGCTCCAGGTCCCTGAGTTTGAAGGGGGGCCCTTCTCCAAACTGCCTTTTGAGATCTCTCCACAGGTGTTCTATGGGATTCAGTCTGGACCATTGCTGCCATTTTAAAGAAGTCTCCAGTGCTTTCTTCAAACCATTTTCTAGTGCTTTTGAAGTGTGTTTTGGGTCATTGTCCTGCTGGAAGACCCATGACCTCTGAGGGAGCCCAGCTTTCCTTACCTGGGCCCTACATTATGCTGCAAAATTTGTTGGTAGTCTTTCAGACTTCATAATGCCATGCACACGGTCAAGCAGTCCAGTGCCAGAGGCAGCAAAGCAACCCCAAAACATCAGGAACCTCCGCCAAGTTTTGACTGTAGGGACCATGTTCCTTTCTTTGAATGCCTCTTTTTTTTTTTCTGGTAAACTCTATGTTGATGCCTTTTCCCAAAAAAGGGTCTACTTTTGTCTCATCCGACCAAGAACATTTTTCCAAAATGTTTTAGGGTTTCTCAGGTAAGTTTTGGGGAAACTCCAGCCTGGCTTTTTTATTCTTTTGGGGGAAGAAGGGGGGTCTTCCTTGGGATCCTACCATACAGCCCCTTTTCATTCAGACGCCGGCGGATAGTACGGGTTGACACTGTTGTACCCTGGACTGCAGGCAGCTTAACTTGTTTGGATGTTAGTCGAGGTTCTTTATCCACCATCCGCACAATCTTGCGTTGAAATCTCTCGTCAATTTTTCTTTTTCCGGGATTTCCCAGGCAAATCTAGGGAGGTTAGCCACAGTGCCAGGGCTTTACTCTAGGGAGGTTAGCCACAGTTTCCAGGGCCCTTTACTCTAGGGAGGTTAGCCACAGTGCCATGGGCTTTACACTTCTTGGGTTTACACTGCGCACGGTAGACACAGGAACATTCAGGTCTTTGGAGATGGACTTGTAGCCTTGAGATTGCTCGTGCTTCCTCACAATTTGGATCTCAAGTCCTCAGACAGTTCTTTGGTCTTCTTTCTTTTCTCCATGCTCAATGTGGTACACACAAGGACACAGGAAAAGAGGTTTTAGTCAATTTAATCCATGTCAACTGGCTGCAATGTGATTAGTTTTGCCAACACCTGTTAGGTGCCACAGGTAAGTTACAGGTGCTGTTAAATTAAAACAAATTAGAGAAGCTTTACATGATTTTTCAAACAGTGCCAATACTTTGTCCACCCCCTTTTTTAGGGTTTGGTGTGTGAATTTTATCCAATTTGGCTTTATGAAATTCTTTTGGTGGTTTCCATTGAAGACAAATTAATGAAGATAATAATACCAAAGAATTTGTGATTGCAAAACATTTTCAGGAAGAACTGAGTATTATCTGACAGAATTGCAGGGGTGCCAATACTTTCGGCCACCACTGTATGTATGTGTGTATATATATATATAATATATATAAAATATATATAATATATTAAACAAAAACAAAAACACACCCCACTTTTTTTTTATATATATATATATATATTTATATATATATATATACATAAAAACAACCCACACACATACACAAACTATATGCCCTTTAATAGGAATGTAGCTTTTTGGTTTCTCCCTAACCAACTTTGGAATGCGAGAGTCAAATGTAACAGGAAATACAATCCTCCAGCATAAAGTTTGTATTACTAATCAGAAAGGCAAACATATAATTATGATTACACAATACCATGAGATCATCAGCAAACTCATTACATGAGTCACCAAGGTTAGATCTGAACAGGATCACACTTCCAGGTGTATAACACAACAAGACCTGTTTGGGAAGGGCTCCAACATTTTATACAACTCAACAACAGGATAATCCATTTAGATCACTTGGTTAGACAACCCCGACAACGACATCTTCAAGACAAACACAACCTTTCAAAAAAGATGACTTGCTTTTTCTTTTTTTTAAATCGTCACTTGCCTTAAAGGGGTTGTCCAGACTATGGAGTCTGTTTTCTTTCCACCCAATCCTAGCCATGTCTGCTCACAAGCTTTGTTAACAGTATTGCAGCTCAACCCTACTTTAGTGCACTATGACCCCGGACACCGCACATGGACAAATTTTCTAATCTCAGAAAATCTCTTAAAGGGACCATGTAAAAAAATGACCTATTGTTTAACGCATGTATTTATGTTAAACGCATTTCTTAAGAATGTTTGGCTATGTTTTTTTTTTTTTTTTCTTTTTACATTCCACCTCATTATATTGCATATCAGTATTTTTAAAAGATCCTGAAATCCTGCGGTTTTCCCTTTGGCCACTAGATCTCTTAATAGTCTGGCACCTGAGAAAACTTTAAAGCAATCGCCTCCATCAGCACAGACAGGATTACACTAATGTGTATAGATAACACAGGATCCACCATTCACAATAGGAGATAGTCACGGCTCCCCCTCTACAAAGTGATTTCTTCCCAGGTCACAGAGCATGCCTAGAAAACTCTCCTATAGAAGTCAATGGGACTGCTCCTGTTCACTGGCTCCTATTTGCATGAAGCTGCTGTAAAACAGCATCTCTCTAAATGTCATTAAAAGCAGCTCAGGCAAGAAGACATAATCCTATGCAGAAAACAGAATTTAAAAAACAAACAAAACTACAGTCAAAAAAATAAAAGAAGAATATGTATCAGTATCTTGTTGTAATTAGTAAAAAAAAAAAATAATAATATTGCTGATCTGATTCCTTATAAAAATGCAGTGTTACATAGAAGGAATAATTCTTTAAAAACAGAAAAAAAATTCTTCAAAGAAGAATTTTACTGAAGGTTTTCATGGTCTCTCAATCAAGTTTACAGCATATACAATAGTTTAATAGGAGGAAAGTAATTATTTTTATTGTATATAGATACAATAAAAAGGTGTTATTTTATTCTTTTGGTAGTCTTTTTTTTGTTTTTTTAGCATGTACATTAGGTTTGTAGAGATGTGTCCTAGGCCAAATTTCAGACATTAGAACCAAGAATATAGTGAAAAACCAGAGTGGGACACACCCTGCCTCTATGCTATATAGCTGTAAGGGTATGTTCACACGGCTTTTTTTGGGGCGCATTTCACTGCTTATATGTGGCGAAATGCATCCCGCAATTACGGTAAGGGTATGTTAACACGGTGTATCAGCGCATACTCCCGAGGTACGGGGGAGGCGGCAGCCCGCTGGCCCCATAGACATGCATTATGAATAATTGACATGTCACTTATCTCCCCGCGCGTACACTTATCTCTCCGTGATGAGCAGAGAAAAGCCCTCCCCCTTCACATTCACAGATTCCGTCCGAAAACCGGACCGAAGAATGAACATCTACAATGTTTTTCGGGCGGACGGCTGCATGGGTTTTCCAAAGCGGCCCGTGTTACAGTTTGCGGCCGGTTTTTCAGACCGCAAACCGTCTGAAAAAACCGTCCGCAAAACCGATGCCGTGGGGACATGCCCTTAGACTGTTCGGTTTAAAAGCTTACAAAAGGCTGAGAGGTAGACAAATTGGTCAGTTATTCCTTCTCATTTATCTCTAAAGTTAAAGAAGTATTCCAGTCTATAAAACCTAACTCCAAAACTATGCCTCACAAAGTAAAAATCCTCAGGATATACTAATTAATAGTTCCAATCATTTCCCCTATATACCCCTATACAGTGGTACATAAAGGCAACACAAACAAAAAAGAATAAATTATATATGTAAGATAGTACTTCGCTCCCCGTGTAATGACCTTGCTGCTTTCTTTCAAGTTCTCTGACCCAATGCCGGAATACTCCTTTAATATTAGTGGTTAAATAATGGCTAACTTGCTATGGAACTAGAGCTCCCAGTATGCTAAAACTGTAAAATCGTTTCACTTAGATTGGAAACCGCCAACACAATGACACAAAATCAGTTTGTAGAAAACCTACTTAGGGTGCTTTCACACGGTGCGTTTTTTGTGCAGGAAGGTTCAGCAATTAATGCTGTACATTACTGCACACCAATCGCTGCAAAAATCGCGGTAAAATCGCGGTAATTACAGCAATTTTTGCCGCAATTTTTGTGCAGCAATGTACAGCATTAATTGCTGAACCTTCCTGCACAAAAAATGCATTGAAAAAAAGCACCAAAAACGCACCGTGTGAAAGCACCCTCAGGCTTTGTCTCCGCTGCACACAGTCTATTCAGTCGTTTTTCCAGCGTTTTTCGTTTTCTGAAACCGCTAAAAAAAAAAAAAAAAAAAAAACTACTGAAAACAGATCCCATAGACCTTAATAGTAAAAACGTTCTGTAGTCTCCACAGAACCTTTTTTTTTCTGTTCATTTCTGCTCCGGTCATTTTTTTGAAACATGTTGCAAAAAACGACAGAGCAGGGCCGAAAATTTATTATTGGAGTCTATGTAAACCGCTGAGCATTTTTTGCCGTGCTTTTTTTTGCAGAAATTCACAGAAATTAATGATGTGCATTTCTGGGGGGAAAAAAAAAAAAAAAGTGTCAAAAAAAGGTCATTTTTTTGACAGGCACTGGACAAAAAAAAACAATAGAAAAAAACTCAGGTTTATGAACAGTTTTAGGATTTGGTTTTCAGCAAGTTTTAGTCCAAAGCCGTGTAAGACCTAGTCTTAGGGTATATTCACATAATGCAGTTCCTCTGGAGTTAAAGGGGTTGTCTAGGACTTAAAGCAGTTTAGTCTGCTGGGGGATAAGAAATAGTTTAAAAATGTGGTGCTCATATACCAAAGCTCCAAAATATCTGACCATAATAAGAAGGCACTGTACACTAATTGGTCCATTATCCTGTTTTATTTTTCTCTCGAGTTTTAAGTTACGGTCTTGGTATTAATATTTGTTATACTTGATGTGTTGGTGCAGAAGTTCGCACGTCTATTATTTTGCTCCATACCACCTATGGACACAATCCTTCTGCATCGTTTTACTTGTATCTTAATATGTACATTATGCTCTTAAATAAAGTTTCTTTGACTGAGAAGAAATAGTTTAAAAGACGTATACTCCCCTCCATAACGGTGGCCGGCCCGTTCATCCCCGCTATACAGCGAATGTCTATTGTTCACATTCTATGTGTAGCCACTCACAGGCCAGAGCGGTCAAACTGCATCAAAACCACTCATGGAAAAACCTCCACACCTTTTACCAGGATTTCCAATGCAATAATCAGCTATATAATTTTTTTTTTCTTTTTATAGGCAGGTTATACAGCTCTGAAAAAAGTGAGACCACTTCAAAATTTTCAGTTTCTCTGATTTATCTCTTCAATGGTATGTATTTGAGAAAAATATACATTGTTATTTTATTATATAAACTACTGACAAACTGGCTCAGAAGTTCAAAGCAAAAAAGTTTGTATTTATTTGCAGTAAATGAGAATTCTTCAAAATAATAAAAAAAGAAGCAGTACGGTCAGACCTCAAATAATGCAAAGAAAACAAGTTCATTTTTTTTTTTTTTTTTTAGAAACCATAAGACTAAAGTTTTAAGTCAGGGAGAGTTCAGAAATCAATATTTGGTGAAATAATCATGATTTTTAATCATGCATCTCGGCATGCTTTCCGCCAGTCTTTCACACTGCTTTTGGGTGACCTTATGCTACTCCCTGCACAAAAACATGACTATCCATCTTCCTCTTGATTACATTCCAGAGGTTTTTAATGGGATTCAGGTCTGGAGATTGGGCTGGCCATGACAGGGTCTTGATGTGGTGCTCCTTCATCCACACATTGATTGACCTTGCTGTGTGGCATGGCGCATTGTCCTGCTGGAAAACCCAGTCCTCAGAGAACATTGCCTGAGCAGAAGGAAGCAAGTCTTTTTCCTGGATAACGTTGTATGTGGCTTGATTCATGCGTCCTTCGCAAAGATTAACCTGCCCAATTCCAGCCTTGCTGAAGCATCCCTAGATGCACATCCTCCCCCAAATTTCACAGTGGGTGCAAGACACTGATCTTAAAAGGGCCTAATAGGACTAATCTGCCCTATCCTATCAATCAGACAGGCGTATCGCCCCGAAAAGGGCGTTCCTGTCACCAACCTGACCCTTTCAACACTGGCCCTAGAAAAATATGTGGTCCCATCCCAAGGCACAGTGGCTTGTACGCCTCTCCAGGTCTCCTTCTAACCATTAGGTTACTTGGTGTTGGGCAAAGCTGAAAATTAGACTCTTCAGAGAAGATTACCTTAATCCAGTCCTCTATGGTCCAATCCTTATGGTCTTTGGCAAACTTCAGCCCGGCTCTCCTTTGCTACGTATTGATGAAAGGTTTTTTCCAGCTTTACATGACTTGAGCCTCTAGGAGCCTGTTACGAACTGTTCTTGCCGTGCACTTCACCTCAGCTGCCATTCCTTTTGTAGGTCATCCTGCGGTTGCTGAGTGACATTCGAATAAGATGACGGTCATCCCGGTCATTGGAGAGTCGCTTTTGCCTTCTGCCGGCTGTAGCTTTGTCTGCTGCTTGACCTTGTTGTAATGGACTTCAGTCTTTGAAATTTTAAGGATGGAGGCAACATAACGCTCACTGTATCGCTCTGCCAGTAAAGCCAGAAATGAGCCCTTCTTTTCCTCACTCAAGACTTTTCTTTTCAACTCCTTTGGCAAGGTAAAAGTTAGTTTTCATTCAAATTCCTTTTGGCCTATTCCTAGCACTTGTTTTGCCATCCAGCTTGTCCTATTGCAAGAGGATTGTGAAGACCACAGCAGTAATTTTTATACTTTCCTTAATTAAATAAGATTTGGTTCAGGTGATCACTTAATCAGAAGCACATTAAAAGGGTTGTCTCACTACAAGGATTGCTTTTTACGTTAAATAGCTTGCAAAAACAAGTCACTATGCAATATGTGTCCATTAACAGCGTCCTACCTATTCTGAGATATCCCCTCTTGTATGGGTTGCATCAGCTCCTCAGGTCGCTATAGCTACAGACCTGTTTGATCTCTCCTGAAAGGCTCCCAGTGCTGGTTGCTATAGCTACAGACCTGGCTTCTACTGCAGCCTAGTAGCAGCCAGTAAACACGCCCCTGAATTCAAAATGAAACCAACAAAACAGGACTGAGGTAAGATGAATCAATGTAGCGAGACAACCCCTTTAGGCTACGTCCCCACGGCAAGGGTTTTCGGCCGGTTTTTAGCCGGTTTGCGGTTTTTTAGACCGCCTGAAAAACCGGCCGAAAATTAGCACAATTGTGCTCTATGGAAAACCCGTGCAGCAGTCCCCACTGCGCGGGTTTTCCGCCTGGCGGTTTTTCCGCCCGCGGTCTGTCCGAAAAATATTGAGCTTTCATTTTCCCGCCCGGTTTTGGACGGTTTTGTGCTAGCCAATGGGGAAGGGGAAGGGCTTTTCTCCGTCCAAGGGGAAGCCCCTTAAGACCTTGGGGGGCGTATCAGTAGGCCCCGGGCCGCAAAGGGGTTTTGCGGGGGGATCGCTCCGCCCGCTGGCGCTGTTTTCCCCCCAAAGGCGCCAGGGAAAAATGGCCGTGGGTCAAAATTAAGCCGAACGGTGGGGTGATCGGCTAAGCGAGTATGCTGGCCGATCCGATCACCGGATTGTGGGGGGGACCTGGGAAGGGCCCCCGCACTTCCCCCGGGCCGGTTTCCCCCATTTCCGCCCGCAGACAGGAATGGGGAAACCCCTATGTTTGTACCCCTAATGCATTGCCCATGCAATGCATTAGGTTGTATTAACAATCGCGCCACCCAGTGGTCAAATACCACAGGGAGCCCCAAAGTTACAGGAAAAAAAAAAAATAAATAACGTTTAAACTTACAAAAAAAAAAAAAGTATTAAAAGTTCAAATCACCCCCCTTTCCCCATTTTACAAATAAAATATTAAAATAATAAAAAAGTTACACATATTTGGTATCGCGCGTCCGAAAAAGTTGATCTATAAAAATATAAACATTTATCCCGTACGCTGAACACCGTAGAAGAAAAAATTTCCAAATGGCAAAATTGCGTTTTTTGGTATTTTACATCACTCAAAAAATGGAATAAAAATGATCAAAAAAGTCGCATGCTTTCCCAAAACTGCTAGCGATAAAAAGTACACTTTCAGCCCGCAAAAAATGCCCCTCACTGACGTCCGTAGGTGTTTGTACAAAAAAGTTATTGGTCGCCACAAAATGGCGCCGTGGCGCAAATTCAAAAATAGAAAATGTTTGGAATTTTTTTACGGTACCCAAAAAACATAACGGAAAACCTACATGTTTGGTATTCCCGGGATGCGTAACAACCTGAAAATACAGATAACACATTATATTTACCAAAAATGGAACGCTGTAAAAGCAAAACACCGCAAGCATGGCGAAAATACTTTTTTTTTTTTATAATTTGTCCCACCTGGAATTTTTGGGCGGTTTCCCAGTATATTTTATAGTACAGTGAATAAGACCTTTAGAAAGTACATCTTGTCCTGTGTCTATGTAGGTGGAAAAATAAAGAAGTTATGGCTTTCAGAAGGCGAGGAGGGAAAAACGAACGTGTCACCAAAAAAAAAACGGCAGGTCCTTAAGGGGTTAAGTAGAATGAGGTGTACTTTGGTTGAAATTCAACTGACACTGGAATGGAATAACTGTCAGACATGTGGAGATGCAGATTTTTAGAAAACTGTGCAGTAGTCTCTTCATTTTTTCCAGAGCTGTATATTTTACATATCTATCTTGTAAAAACCACACAGCTAATTACCAGAATGCAAAACTGCGCAAATCACGAAATAAATGCACACCGTTTTTGGGCAAAAACCCCGCCCGGGGTTTAATCCCTTTAAAAAAAAAAGGGTTTTGGGATGAATGGAAAAATTTGTTATTAGACTTCAGGTGTAAGATGTAGGCTTTAGATGTCATACAAGTTCCTACCCTGACTCATCAGTGAGCTAAAGTTCACAGAAACTTGATTTCTAAAGTCCAAGTTTTGTACTTTGTATTACTAGAAAGCCCGGGACCAGGGCTAAAAATTTCATCAATTTAGGGGGGTGTAGCCATAAAAAGGATCCCTCATATTTTTTTGGAAAACCCTGGGGGGCCCTTTTGAAGAATTAAATTTTGAAGTAAACAATGGGGACCCTATTTGGGAAACCCTGCTGTTTTGTGTTTTAAAAGGGCCCCGTTCACCGGCCTTTTTTTGCCCCCGGATTGGCGCCGTTTCTTGGGGCGCCGGATTTGCGCTTTAGTTCGGGCCAATCCGCGGCAGCAAATTTCCGGGGAATAAATGCTTTTCATAGAGAAAAAGTGGAATTCCCTTTTCCTCGCCCCGGCGAATTTCCCCCGGGGGGGGGAGAAAAATGACCCTTTCCACATTTTTTACAGCGCGTTGCGCCCTAAAAACAATTTCATTTGGGATGGGGCCGGGAGCGGCGCCCCCAACCCCCGCTCCGGCCCCCCCTTATTCACGGCGGATTTTTGGCGTTTAATACGGCTCACAAATCCGTCGGGAAAAAAGCCGTTTTGAACACGGCCCCCAAAAGGGGGCGGGGCAATCTGCAGGGAGGGGGGTTTTTTTTTTGGTGGAAAAAAAAAAAAAATTGCTTTTGATCTTGGCCCCAAAAAAAAACTTTTATGGAAATAGTGTTATGTACTTGGCAATAGGCAATCAAAAAATAACCAAAAATGATAGAAAGTGATCAAATTTTTAAATGCTCATCCCGGATATTTTTTAAAAAGGTTGTTTTTCCCTGATAAAAGTGGCTGCAGGGAAGATGCGGGAAAATCCATTTGGGTTTCCTTTAGGAAAAGGGAAGGGAAAAAGGTTTTTCTCTAGTGCCTCCTACAGGGGAGCTCCCGAGGGGAGCATATTTGGATAAAATTTTTTTCCCCCTGAAAAACCCTTTGCCGTGGGAGGGCCACCATTAGGGGGGGCAGGCCCGTACTCCTGTTTCCCGGGCCCCGGGCCCGTCTGTGAAAGGGACTGCCCCCCCGTTTCATAGGAAAAAGGACAAGGGGAAAAGCCTTGGCTTTTTTCTTGCACCCCCATGAGTGTATATGAGTGTTTTATCACTGGGGGCCCCGGCGCGCTGGGGGGGCCCCCCCGCTGGGGTCCGGTCCAGGTGCGCTGTTTACATGCACTTACTCCTCCCGCGCGCTGTGAAACCGGGGCGCTGGGCCCTCTCTTTCCTTTTTGCTCAACAGGAAGCTGTTTTTTCAGTGAATGGCCCCGCCATTTTGGGGGGCCTTTTTACTGATTAAGTTGCCCGTGCGGCTCTGTTTTGAGGAGGGGGGCCCGGGGCGGGTCTGTTTTCCGGGGAAGGGGGGCCCCCCGCCCGGGCTCTGTGTCGAGGAAGGGGCCCGGGGCTCTTTACATTCGCTGCAGCAGGTCGGTCTGTCCCCCTCCTTTTTGCTCTCCAGCGTCTCCTGTGATTGGAGTCGGCCCTCCCCCCCTCTCTGCCTGTGGGGGGGGCTTCAGTGATCCTTTTGGCAGAGGGAGGGGTGCCGAAATTCCCATCACAGAGTTTCTTTGGGGAAACAGGGGGAGGGGGACGGGCCCACGCGCTGCAAACTTTTATGTTGGGAGCGCCCGGCCCCCTCCTCCACTTGAGGTGATGTGGGGGGCCCCAGTGAAGCCCCCAGTGACCCCCCCTGGGCTGGGGGGGGGCTTTTGTTTTGTGTGAGGCTGGGGTGGGGGGGCCCTGTGTGTGTGTGGGCTGGGGTGGGGGGGGCCCCGTGTGGGGTGTGAGGGTTTGGGGGGGGGGGGCCCCCGGGGGTGTTTTGTGAGGGGTGGGGGGGGGGGGCCCTGTTTGTGTTTTGTGAGGCTGGGGGGGGGGGGGCCCTGTGTGTGTGTGTGAGGTGGGGTTTTGGGGGGGGCCCCGTGTGTTTTGTGTGAGGCTGGGGGGGGGGGGCCTGTGTGTGTGTGAGGCTGGGGGGGGGGGGGCCTGTGGGTGTGTGTGGATGTGGTGGGCCGGTGTGTGTTTGAGGTGGGGTTTGGGGTTTGGTTTTGTGGGCTTTGGGGGGGGGCCCCGTGTGTGTGTGAGGCTTTTTGGGGGTGGGGGGGGGCCCGTGTGTGGGGTGAGGCTGGGGGGGGGGCCCGGGGTGTGTTGGGGGTGGGGTTTGGGGCCCGTGTGTGTGTGAGGCGGGGTGGCGCCGTGTGTGTGTGAGGGGGGTGGGCCTGTGTGTGTTTGAGGTTTGGGGGGGGGGGGGGCCCGTGTGTGTGGTTTGGGGTGGGGGGGGGGCCCGTGTTTAGGTGGGGTGGGGCCTGTGTGTGTGAGAGGCTGGGGTGGGGGGGGCCTGTGTGTGTGTGAGGCTGGGGGTGGGGGGGGGGGGGCCTGTGGGGTGTGTGAGGGTGTTGGGGGGGGGGCCTGTTGGTTTGTGTGGTTGGGGGGGGGGCCTGGGGGGGGTGTTGTGTGTGAGGCGGGCTGGGGGGGGGCCGTGTGTGTGTGAGGCTTGGGGGGGGGGGGCCCGTGTGGTGTGTGAGGCTTGGGGGGGGGGGCCCGTTTTGTTTTTGGGGAGGTTGGGGGGGGGGGGGGCCTGTGTGGTTGAGGCTTTGGGGTGGGGCCTGTGTGGTGTGAGGGGTGGGCTGGGGGGGGGCCCCGTGGGTGTGTGAGGCTGGGGTGGGGGGGGGGGCCTGTTGTGTGTGAGGTGGGCTGGGGGGGGGCCCTGTGGGTGAAGGTGGGAGGGGGGGCTGTGTGTGAGGCTGGGTGGGGGGGGCCTGTGTGTGAGGCGGGGCGGGGGGGGGGGGGGGGGCCCGTGTTTTTTGTGGGGGCCCCGGGGGGGGGGGGGGGGGGCCCCCGTGGGGGGCCCCGGGGCCCCGGGGGGGGGGCCTGTTTGTGATGTGAGGCAGGGGGGGGGGGGCCCGGGGGGTGTGTGAGGCGGGGGGCGGCTGTGTGTGTGTGAGGCGGGGGGGGGCTGTGTGTGAGGCGGGGAGGGGACTGTGTGTGTGAGGCTGGGGGGGGGAGCTGGTTTTGGGGGGGAGGGGGGTGGTGTGCGAGGCTGGTTGGGGGGGGGGGGGGAGGTGTGGTTGAGGCTGGGGGGGGGGATTTTTTTGTGTGGGTTTTGGGGGGGGGGGTGGGGGGGAAAAACCCGTGGGGTGTGGGCTGGGGGGGAAACCTGTGTGTTTTTGAGGATGGGGGGGAAGCCCGTGTGTGTGAGGTTGGGGGGGAAGCCCGGGTGTGTGAGGTGGGGGGGAAAACCCGGGGTTTTGAGGTGGGGGGGAAAACCTGTGTGTGTGAGGGTGGGGGGGGGGGGAGAGATTGTGGGGTTTTTGTGAGGCTTGGGGGGGGGGGGGAGGGGGGGGGCAAATTTTGTGTGGGGAGGCTGGGGGGGGGGAGCCTGTGTTTTTGTGAGGCTGGGGGGGGGGGCCTGGGTGGGGTGAGGGTGGGGGGGGGGGGGGTCCTGTGTGTGTGAGGGGGTGAGGGGGCCTGTGTTTGTGAGGCTGGGGGGAGGGGTGTTTTGTGTGAGGCTGGGGGGGTGGGCCTGTGTGGGTGAGCGGGGGGTTTGGGGGATAGGGTTGGCAGAGGGCGGGGGGTTTATGTGGGGGCGGGGGGGGGGCCCGATTTCTTAAACCCGTATGGGGCCCTGAAAATTTTTGATGGCGGCCCGCCGTAAGTCTTTTTACAGCAAACCGGGGTTTTTTCAATAAGAAGCAGTACTTTTCGTGAATGACAAATTTTGAAAATTTTAAAGGGTTTTTAAACGGGGTTTAATTTAAAAAAAGGGGGAGTTAAAAAGAGTTGTAAACCCCTTTCAATAAAAAGCTCCCCTTTCTCTGACTTTCAATATGGAGTACTGAGCAGGGTACCACATCGCCTGTTTACAGTTAAAAGGAGGGGGTCTCATACATTGGGTTTATCTTACCTCAGTCCCGTTTTCTTTGGGTTTTATTTTGATTCAGGGGGGTGTTTACGGGTTCCACTAGGCTGCAGTAGAAGCCCGGGGCTGTAGCTTTAGCAAACCCGCACGGGAGCCTGTCAGGAGAGACGAACAGGTTTTAAAGTATAGTGACCTGAGGAGCGATGCGCCCTTTCAAGAGGGGTTTTTTTAATTTAAAAAAACAAAACCTTGTTTTGAGGAAACCTTTTAAGTTGGCCATGATTATGACCCCTTCTCCCTTTTTATGTCTGCAGTTTCACTCAAAAAGCATGTCACAAGCCTTTAGCTGGCTTGGTGGGGTTTTAAGTATGTGATAGGCTGTCTGAAAAATGTCCTTGGGTGCCCCCTTGAGATGAAAGGGGCAATTTTTTCAGAGTTGCAAAAAAGGGATGATTATCCGCTTTTAGGCCAAGGTGGCAGTTTTTACTAAAACTGTGCACAGGGTGAACTGTTTATGTTTTGGGCTGTGGTGAAAAGTATTTGTTTGTACCCCTAAACCCAGGGCACCCTCCAGCAGCGGGCAGGATCAGCCCAAGCATGGCCCTTTTAAACCTGTGACAACCAAACCAGGCCCTTTTTCCGGAGTAACCCCCACCCCGACTAGCTCTGTCTGTGCTGTACTTTGGTTGGTTACTCGGGATATTACGGGGTGATCAAAATTTTAGGGATGTGGATTGGGTAGGCCAAATCTCAAAACTCCCCAATCTCCTTAAGGGAATTTTCCCTTCCTAGCAAACCCGATGCCCCCCACACACCCAGCCATATCTTCTCTGCTCAAAGAGGGAAAAAAAAACCCGGGAAACAGCGTTGCCCTGTAGAGAAAAGGTACGGGTTTTGGCAAAAAAAATCCTTTTTTGCTTTCTCAAGACTCGGGGGGTTTAAAAAGCAAATTGAGGATTTTTTTTACAACCAACAAGGGCGCTGTGGGCTTCTCAGCCCCTTTCCCATAAGCCTTTTTGATTATGCAGAGCTAAGTAGAGGGCGAAAAGGCCCAAAAAACCAAAAAATCTCAAGCCGTTCGTTCGGGGGCTCTCCCCCAAGGAAGATCTTTTCCCCTTTCCCACTCCCCTCATACAGGGGGCATGGGTTTTAAATGAAAACTTTACTGTAGTAAAATGGAAAAATCAAAGGGTTTTAAACAAACCCTTTTGATACAATAACAAGCATTTAGGTAAACATACACTGAACCCCAAACAAAATTTGTAACAATGTTTTTATTTTTTTGACTTTCAGGCTCCATATCTTACCATCCACTACAGATTTTTAAAGAAAGACTACCCATCAATTTTTAAAAACAATCATCTTACCCATCTTTTTACATACCTTTGACTTTCAACATTTAGCATATTCTTAGCTAGCAGATTTTTTTTCCTGTAACTTTCATTTTTACCTTTTTGGGTCCTAAAAATCAAAACGGTTTAAATTTTTAAATATTTTTTTTTTTAGAAATTTTCAAAATCCACCTTTGACCCGTCAAAACTGCCTGAATCCTTCTGGCTCCCAATTTTGATTCAAGCATGTCTCAAACCCAAAAAAAATCCCCGGGCTCCCCTAAATGTTCCCAATATTGGGGGCAAAACTGGGCGACTCACTGGGGACAAATACAGCTTTTTTCTTCAACCCAAAACCCAAAAACCCATTGGGTTTAGGCCCGGGACTTTGGGGAACCCCAAAGCAGCAACTCTACTTTTATTATTCCCGAAATCATTCCCCCGCCAAACTCGACATATGCTCCCGGGGCTTTTCCCCGCTGGAACACTATTTCCCTCCTTTTCATGTCCATAGCACCCAGTGTTTTTGAAATAAAAACCTTTTTTTTAGGGCACCAAAATAAGCTCAACATTTTGAGGGGAAAATCGATCCTGGTTTAATATCCAACACCTTCGGGTTTTTAAAACACCTCATATTATCAATCTTCCCTTTCCCTCAAAATTTACATTTTCCCCCCAATTTTCTCGGCTCCCCCTTAGCCCCCTTTTTCCCTTGATTTTTCCAAACCCATTTGGGCCCCCCTCAAGCCGGTCCCAGGACTTTCATCTCATCGCTCCAAATCATCCATCATTCGGACTTCTTTTTCAAAAATTTACCAGCGCTTCTTTTTTACGAAAATTGAAGTCCCCAGGGTTCTTTAAACCTTTTTTTTTGGGCCATCCTTTCCCACCGTGTAAAAACGCGTTTTCAAAGGGCCCTCTTTAAAACTCACTAATTACGAAACCAAAGGCCGCCTCTACCCGCTTGCCTGTTGCATTAGAAAAATGTTAAAACCTTGTGATGAGCCGACAAAGTTTTACTGATATTTTTTTTCCTGCATCCCCTCTTGGCTTTTTAATGGTGGACTTTTATTTCAATTTTTTCCAGCTGTCATGGCCCCCACATTATGCAGTTTGACCCAGATGCCTATACCCGGATGCTGTTTTCTTCTCTTTTTTTGGGGGAAACTTTTTCATGGCTCTAGAACAGTGACCTTTCCCCCTTGGAAATCATCCAAAAAACACACCCGGCTATTAGGGAAAGTGAGAAAAAAGGGTTTTAATTTGTAGTAACAAGAAGGAAAAGATTTCCCACCACCAGGAGCAAAACCCGTAACAATGCAGTTACATGACAAAAACCGAGAATAAAAACCCAAAGCTAAAAAGTTTCCGGGCAAAATTTTTTTTTAAATACCAAGATTGATTGTTTTAAAACGATAAAAGTCTCAATTTTCAAAAAACTGTAGTGGATGGGGAGATATTTACCTTTTAAAGTCAAAAGTTCAAAACATTGTTACCCCCTTCTACTTTTCATGTAAAACATTTATTGGGTTTTCAACTTTAGAACACAAAAAAATTAAAATAAATTGTAAAAAAGCAAAACCTGCGGAAGTGGGGGAAAAAAAATTTTTCAACAAAAACCCTGAAAAAAATTTGTTTAGTCTAGAATTTGTTTTTGGAAAAAAGTATCACCTCCCTCAGATCCCTTTGTCTAAAATTAAACCCAAAATCTAAACTCATTTTTTTCCCGGAAAAACGGCCCCCTTTACAAATAACTTGGGTTGGTGGCAAAACGGTGACCACATGGGCAACATCCCTAACAATTTCAGGGCATAAAGGAATTGCTTCATGAACAGTTGATGAATGGTTAAACTCTTCTACTTCTTTGAGAACAAGTGACATTTTTTTGCTGAAATCTGGTCAATCTGTTTGCTATGAGAGCGGAATCTTATCCCCTGGGGCAGCGCTTTGCCTGCTCCATGTCATCAATTACACTCCTCATGTGATGAGGCTGAAGATATAGGAGCAGTAGCACTGGCTGGACCCAATTCCTCTTGCCACTGGATTGAACTAACTGTACCAATTTATTATATGTTTTGGGAGTCTATCCATTTTATAACACCTCCGACTCCTCAGGTCATAGTAATGGGACTCGACTATGTATATGCAGTGCTATCGCATATCAGGTTGTTGGTGTTGCAAATCCATTTTTGTTGATGTACTTTACAACTACTCTACCTTGGTTTTTGAAAACAGACATTTGTAAAGGGGCAATACATAAAAAACAAGGGCTACGTGATGTCGCCCAGATATTACACAATAGATCCAAACTTGATTGTGTAGCTCTATTACAGAGACTGATTCATGGCCACAAGACAGGTTTATCTGGTCTCCTGTACAGCACACACAACCAAATACTAAGAGCAAGGAAGCCTGTTCAAAGCAGGGACTGTCCCGGGAAAAACCCACTGAATTTAAAAAAAAAACACTGCAAAAAGATCAAGTGGTGAGGGATCCATGCCAGCTAGTCCCAGGCAGTACATGCGGTGTATTTTATAATCATCAGTATATTGTTTTTTTCCCACGCATTAAAAGGGTCTTAAATACCCCATTAAACAACATTGCGGGGGAACAAAACCTTTTTTCCAAACCTTGTGTAAAAATCTTAAAGCAATAAAAAAATTCCCCAAATTTGACCGCTTTTTATTTTCTTAAAACACACGATTTCACCTTTGTGCTAAGGAATGTGGTGATTACACACGGACCACAACACCATCATATGAGCAGAATTCCCTCCCACAAGAAGCTGGGTGCAGCCAAATGTTAGGCACAGGGTCAGAAAAACAAAAGAAATTAAAAGCACTCCTCCGCTGCATCCTGGATTTTACCCTTCAGTGTATGATTTAGCTGTTCATTTACAGAGGATTTTAGCAGCGTGAGGTGTTAAAACCTGCTTCTTCCGGCACGGCTCAATCAAATTTTTCATGTTTTTTTCTTTTTAATAGGGGGAAAAAATTAACCCGTTTCCCGAGAGGGTAAGCGTGTGCCATTCTCTAGTACAAGTATGTACACAGTCCATTAGTTGTGTAGCTCCAGTGTGCGATGAGCATAAAAATTTACAATCTGAAAGGAATGTCAAGGTATAAAATTATTATAAAGAAAAAAAAAGCTCAGGCTGTGGTAAAATAATAAAAAGTATATCTCACATTTAAAAATTACAGCTGCGGAGCGGGGGGGGGGAGTCACGGACACAGGAGGGCCCGGCGGGGGGGGAGGGGCCTCGCAGGGGGCGGCGGGGGGGGGGGGGGTGGGCAGAGGTCTAGCCAGGGGGCGGGGGAGGGTAGGGGGCAGAGGTGCCAGCCAGGACGGCGGGGGGTTTGGGGGGGCAGGGGTTGCTGGGCGCGGGAAAGCGGCAGGGTGAGGGGCAGAGGTGCCAGCGCAGGAGCGGCAGGGGGGGTGGGGGGGGCAGGGGTGCTAGCGCAGGACGGCGGGGTGAGGGCAAGGGGGCCACGCAGGGGGGAAAGGGGCAAATGGGGGTGCCGACGCAGGAGCGGCAGGGCGATGGGGGTGCCGCCGCGGGGCGGAAAGGGCCCGTTTGGGGGTCCCGACCAGGAGCGCAGGGCGAGGGGGGTCCCGACGCAGGAGCGGAAAGGGCAAAGGGGGGGTGCCGACCAGGAGGGGCGGGCCCCCATGGGGGTCCCCGACCAGGAGCGGAAAGGGCAGGGGGGGTCCCCGACGCAGGAGGGCAGGGCGAGGGGGGTTTGCCGACGCGGAGGGCGGGCGTTTGGGGGTCCCGACGCAGGGGGCCCAGGGCGAGGGGGGGCCCCCCGACCCGGAGCGGCAGGGCGATGGGGGTGCCGACGCAGGAGCGGCAGGGCGATGGGGGTGCCGACGCAGGAGCGGCAGGGCGATGGGGGTGCCGACGCAGGAGCGGCAGGGCATCAGTAAAGGAACTATTTTATTATTTAGACTTTCTGATTGCAGACCAGAAGTGGGAAGTATCTTTTCGGGTTTTACCACAGTTTAGTTTCCCCCCCTTCACAAAAAAAAAAAAAAAAAAGAGCGAGAAATGCAAATTGCATATAAACACCATTCATATACAGTAATTTGTGACACCCAGTGATGTGACAATCAGATGCCATTATGCTGCCATCATCAGACTAGAAAGACAAAGCCATTGATCGGATCCCTACAGAGCTATTGAGGTCAATAGCAGTTATACACGGCTGTATATGGATTAGACCCCCAGTTGTGGTAATCAGCCATCGAGGTTTTCATTTCTAATTATGTGGAGGAATTCATGACTGGTGAATGAAGCACGGACACCATACGGAGCGATGTGGATCATCTCTATAGGTCTTCTTTATGAAGAAGGTTTACTTTAAGAGAGGCTTGTGTGAACAAAATGTTACGCTACTAATGGTTCGAGACCAAAAGTGAATTTTATTCAGTGCTAAAATCTCTTGCTAATTAGCTGAATAAAAATCATACAGTAGTCAGCAGAGGTTTACGACAACTTCATTTGCAAGCATACCACACAATATATGGGACCTTGAAACATGACACCTACATGACAGCACAGAAACGTGTGAAAGTAGCGAGTCACCTCCTCCCACCAGGATGACTATCCTGATACTCACATTCTAGGATCCAGAAGAATGCCACAAACCTGTGGGAGACCACCATGTTACATAACAAAGAGCGCTGGAAAGGCTGTAGCTGTTCTGAAGTAAGGCCAGATAGTCAAGACCAAAGCTGCAAGATTGATTCACACGATGTCCTAAAAAAACACTGGACCCCGGGTTTTTGGCGCAGATTTGTGGTTGGTCCCATACACTGAATGTACGGTAATCCAATGGCATCCCAGCGGAAGAGCCAATAGGTTTGAAAATCCACAGGATCAAGCACAGATTTTTCATTGCGGTCTACACAGCACTGGGTACAGTCAGATTTTCGACAGATTCTAAATACTGAATTTGCCATAAATCCAATAAAAAACCTGTGCTGTGCAGATGTAGAGAAATGATAAAAATAGGGATTTGATCAATTCCCTAAGGGTATATTCACACGGCGTAATTGCAGCTCGTACAGTACATACCGCAATACACCGGGTGTTTTGGAATTCATGCTGATCAGCGTGTACTCCCGAAGCACAGGGTGGGGGCTGGCAGCCCACTGGCCCCATTGACATGCATTACTTGTGTCGCGTAATCACCGCGAATAATTGACGTCATTTATCTCCACGCGCGTACAATACGACTGTATTGCACACGCAGTGGGACGAGGCGTAATCCATAATTCTCTATGAGAGCTATGGATTACCGTAATTGCGGTGCGCATCACGCTGTGCATTAAGTGCAAATACGTGGCTAAATGCGCGCCGCAATTATGCCGTGTGGACATACCCTAAATGAGATGATCCATCTTTTCAGTAAAACAGTTCAGGGATTTGATCAAGTCACTGACTTTCTTTAGAGAAATCACCCCACAGAGTTGTTATTTTAACATCTTCCGTGATTTGATCATCTCCCTTTTTTTTCCCTATTTTCATCATTTCCCTGTGACATAGCCTTAGCCTTCCCACAATACTGACCAGCTAAGTAAGCCAAACTGGATCCTGTGTTAATACAATAGTTCAAGGGCCCGTCTACACGGTATGGTTTTACAGTCTGATTTTAACAAAAATTTCAGATTTTCAAACCAGTGAAAATCAGACTGTCAACCATCCCCACAGACCGCAATAGAAAATCCGAGCTGAGGTCGAATTTCAAAGCCAATGTCTTTGCGAAAAAACTTGAAAAATTATCATTCTTACACCAAATTTACAGAAGAAAATGTACTGTTCAATGTTATGTGGGCTGGCAAAATCCACCCAAAAAAAAGTGACAAAAAACTAAAACGGATTGTAAAATACTGTCTGCTTCAGTTACACAATCTGACCGGTATTTTACAATTGCTGCCTGAACATACTGTAAGGACCGGGACTTGAGAATAGCTTGTCTGCTTTTTCCAGTATAGTGTAAAAAGACCAACAGCAGAAACATTTAGCAATCATACAGCGCTAAAACCATTCAGAACACAAATTTTCGCTACACCGTTGAGTCACATTATTAGAACCACCAGCTAATATCCAGCACAACCCTTGAGTAAAGCAGCCAAATGGCCGAGAGTGACTCCGTAAGATCCTTATAGGTTTTTGCAGGTATCTGGAACCAGGCTGACTGCAGTGCATCCCACAGCTGCTGAAGGGTATGTGTGGAAGGATCCACAGCAAACCCGATGATCGAGATAATCCCACTGATGCTCAGTTGGGTTCAAGTCCGTTGAATTAGGAGACCAGGGTAATACTTGGAGGTCTTGGTCATGCTCTTCAACCAGCGTCAAATATTTATAGCCATGTGACATATCGCGTCGTCTTGTTGCCCCAGGGAAGACAATCAGCATGTTTGGGTATACGTACTCTGCAAGGACGGATTCACACCCAAATAGGTTGAGAGCGCCTTCCAATATGGACGAAAGGACCCAGACAATGCCATGAAAACATACCCCAAACCACTGTCACCACCAGCTTGTGTTCTTCCAGCAGAGTGTTTGTTCTCTAATGTTTCTTGCCAGACACGCCAACGTCTATCCGTCTGATGAAACGGAAAACGTGACTAATCAGTGGAGGTCCAATTGTGATAGCGCCATGACAATTTAAAGCCCATTCTGCCTATGCAACTTAATTAGTAGAGGTGCAGTGACTATCTGCTTGCTTCAGAGCCTCAAAACATGTTGGCTTAGAGACAGGTCTGCTGGCCCACTGGTTCACTTTGGTGGTGAGCGGCTCCACTGAATCATGTCGGTGCACCTTCGTAGCTGATGCTCAACAGTTCATACGTTGCTTATTCGCAGTGTCACCATTTGTCCACTCAAAATACACTTTCAAAACAGCAGCACAGCAGCGCAGCTTCAGAAATACTGCCCCCTTAGCTTGAAAGCTAAGAATTATTCCATTTAGCAACTCTGATAAATCGCCTCTTTTACCTTATGACAGAAAAAGAGGGATTTTAAATTCAGCGCTTTGCATCCCTTATATACCCACAAGCCACTCACGACATGTATTCCCTTCATGACTACGTGCTGCCCATTTCGAAATTAGGAAGTGGTCATAATAAAGTAAACCTATTTTTGTCATTAGTGCCCTTTTAAATATGAAGTGAGTTTTATAAAGATGGTGTGCTCCACGGTTCACTGCAGATCAAGCAGTCATGCAAAACAGGCAGCTATTACTTACCATTAATGCTCTGGCTGTTTGTCTTCTTCAAAGGTAATGGAATGAACAGACTGTAGAAGTAATGCGTACACAAGCAACTGAGTGCAAGTGAAAATGGTCAAGTGCCCCCAAACGGGGCCACAAAAATACATGTCACATAATCTCCAAAAAATTAAATTCGCAAAAAAACAAAATACTTTGGGTAAATAAATTTTCTATTTTGCCATAGCAAACTAAAACTCAATCGTTTTTCTTTCTTTAAAACAAAAAACTTTAACTTTTTATAAATTCTTAACCCCCCTTTTTACAAACCAATTTAAAAACCTGATTTCTAACCCCCAATTATCCCTTTTTCTCAAAGGGGGGGAAATAACTCCCTTTCTATTTCAAGTCTGGGGGACCCACCTATTAATGGGGAAACTTATATCTATGCAAAGTAAGTCCGAAAGGGGATCCCCACCCCAACTATTTTGGGCATCGCCCCAAACTTGGACACAGAACAAATAAGGCCCCTTGGACCCCCTTGCACGGTACCTTTAGAGAGGTGAGAAATCAAAATTTAAAACGTCATCTGCCCCCCCCAATGTTTCCCAGCTAACCTGGCTTCATCGGCTTAGGGTCCGATCACATGTGGTCTAAGTCATTTCCCTTTTATATCATGTTAAAATACACCCCCCATTCAGGTGCTCCCAATTTAGCCAAGAGAATCCACAAAGCCCACTCCCCCTTCGTTCCTGCACCAACTCATAAATGCCCCTCTAAAGTGCCACCAGCTCCCTGAACAGCAACCCTCGGGCAAAATTCGCCACTCCATAACGGGCTTGGCCCCACTTACCGTATCCCCCCGCCAAAAAGATGAAACCAACAGACCCCTCAGCCCTGACGTGAGGGGGCTTCCTCTTATTTCTCTCATATTATTGAAACTCGGGGGCTCACCTAAAGGGACAAGCAGAATAGGTGTTAAATTCCACAGCAATACCACTTTATCAGTCCCATAACCCCCTTTTTCCACATCAAATTCATATTCTTGGGAATATAGATTTCACTGTACATACACCACGTCTTTTTAACTTCCCTAAAGCATTCCCCAAAATTAAAATTAATATACATTTTTTTAATAAAGCTGAACCCCTTTTAAGTACGAGTACATGTTTTTTTGTGCTTTTAAATTTTGTCTCAGACTTTTTCCCATAAAACCATTCTCTTTTTATGTAATATCATATTCATTTTAATAAAGCTGCAGGCTCATGTTACCCGCCCTCCCTCCTGCAGTTCACCCCAAAACCTTTCCCCCTTTAAAATTTCCTTTCTTAGGCTCACGGCTACCCACCAAATTCTTTACCTCAAGTGGAAGCATAAAAAATAGGGGGGATGAAAAATATTTTAGTGTCTTCAAACGCTTTTTGCTTAGTTGGCATCCGTCAGCATAAAAAACCAGCGAGCAGAAACAATAAATCTTTTAAATTGATAATAATACACATGAATAGGGAGTTTTCCCCTTTTATATACCCAATGAAATGCATATTAAATGGAAGAGAGGGGTTATGGGGGTTTATAAAGCTGGTAGTGTGCGGGAATGTAACACCTATTCTCTTATCCCCGTTGTAGGGGAGGCACCATTTTCAAAAATAGAGGAATAAACGGAAGCCCCCAAGTCGGGCTGAGGGGCTTGGTGCAGTGCGTTGGGGGCCCGGGAGTACGGGAAGATGGGGGCAAGCCCCTTTTGGAGTGGGAAATTTTCCTGAGATTGCTTTCATGGGAGCATGGGGGATTTAGCCAAAATGTTAGAGTGTGGGGTCAGGGGGGCGGAAGGGGAGTGGTTTTATGTGGGTTCTCTGATGGGTAATTGGGGACACCCTGAAGGGGTGTGTATTTTTAAAATATATAAAAAAGTGGCTTACACCACTGGATCGGAACCCAGCCCTATGAAGCCAGGGGGAGCGGGAAAAAAGTGGAGGCAGATAGGACTTTTTTAAATTGGATTTCTCACCCCTGCTACAAGTGTCACCGGCAGAGGTGTCAAAGGGGGCCTTATTGTTCTTGTCATGAATTAGGGCGGTGCCCCAAAGTTTGGGTTGGGATCCTTACTGGAGCTAGTACTTTTTTATAGATATTTAAGGCCTCCCTGTTAATAGGTGGGCTCCACCAGACTTGAAATAGAAAGGGAGTTTTTTTCCCCTCTTTCAGAACAAAAAGGATTTAAAAGATGAGGGTTAAATCAGGTTTTTTAAATTTTGTGTATAGAGGTTAAGATTTTAAAAAAATAAAAGTTGTTTTAGTGTTTTCAGATAGAGAACTGATAGAGTTTAAGTTTGCCTTTGGGAAAAAAGTAAATATAACAAGAAACAGACACAAAATGGCAGCTTTCTCATTTCGGTAAGGGCCCGTTCCCAACTGCGTCACAAGTCTGTTTAGCTTTTGTACAGATTTTGTCAGAAACACGGAAAATAGGGAGCATGCGCCAATTTCTTCTGTTAACCCCCTTAACCCTTGGGGGTATGGTACGCCCCGGGGTAAGGGGGTTGCAGAGGGGGTCGCGCCGCGACCCCCCGCAGACCCCCGGGGGTTTTGGGAAATCGCCCCTAACCCCGGCAGTAAACAGGCCGGGGGGGCTCCGCCCGCTGCGCTGGTTACCCTAGGCACCGCGGCAAAGATGGCCGCTTCCCCTCCCCCGAGTGTATTATGCCCGGGGGCCGATCTCCCTCCCCACCGGGCATGGGGGTGGGGGGGCCCTGTGAGGCCCCGTCCTTACCCTGGGTTTGCCCCACTTTCCCTCCGCGGGAAAGGGAAGGGGGAAACCGCCTTTTTGTACACCCTAATGCATTTTCCTAGCAATGCATTAGGTTGTATTAACAATTGCGCCACCTGTGGGGCAAGTACCCCAGGTGGGCCCCAATGTTACATTAAAAAAAAAAAAAAAAAAAATTTTAAAGTACAAAAAAAAAAAAATTTAAAAGTTAAAACCCCCCCCATTTTCCCCAAAAAAATAATTTAAAAAAATAAAAGTTACACTATTTGGTATCGCCGCGCCAAAAATCCCCATCAAAAAAAAATATAACATCTTTATCCCCGCTGAACACCTAGAAAAAAAAAATTCCAAACGCCCAAAATTTTCGTTTTTTGGTCATTTACGTCACTCAAAAAAAAATAAAAATGATCAAAAAAATCCATGCATTCCAAACTGCTAGCGTAAAAAGTAACTTCACCCCCCAAAAAAAAGCCCCCCACTGATTCCGTAGTGTTAGTAAAAAAAAGTTTTTTTTCCCCACAAAATGGGGCCCTGGCGAAATTCAAAAAAAGAAAATGTTTTGGAAATTTTTTTTACGGTACCAAAAACAAAACGAAACCTACATGTTTTGGGTATTGGTGGGTGGACCCAAACCCGTGAATACAATAAACATTTATTTACCCAAGATGACGCCGTAAAAGCAAAACCCCCGCAAACATGCTGAAAATACATTTTTTTTCACAATTTGTCCTACTTGGAATTTTTTTGCGGTTTCCCAGTATAGTCTATAGTATAGTGAATAAAACCATTAGAAAAGTACATCTTGTCCCACAAAATAAAAAGCCCTCATGTGTCTATGTAGGTGGAAAAATAAAAAAAGTTATGGCTTTCAGAAGGCGAGGAGGGAAAAACGAACGTGTCACCCCCCAAAAAAAACGCCTGGTCCTTAAGGGGTTAAAATGACGGTCATCATGGTGGAAACCCAACAGAATCTCCGATGCAGATGTTATCCAGCCCTTATACCTAGACGGTATAAACAGACTACACAGTCTTAAAAATGTGCCAGATTTATCATACCGTGTTTCCCCGAAAATAAGACACCCCCGAAAGTAAGACATAGCAGAGATTTTGTTGAATTCCCTAATATAAGGCAACCCCCGAAAATAAGACATAGCGGAAATCATTGCTGCAGCTCCCCATACACAGGGCTGTCCAGGGCTGTGGAGTTGGAGTCAGTGCCCATTTTGCAGGAGTCAGAGTTGGAGTAATTAAAAAATGGACCGACTCCTAAAATATATAATAAATTGCTACAGTTAGTTCAATGCTGTGCCAAGAGCAAGAGGAATTGGGTCTCACCAGTGCTACTGCTACCTTGTCTTCAGCCTCATCACATGAGGAGTGTAATTGATGACATGGAGCAGGCAAAGCGCTGCCCCAGGGGAAAAATTCCGCTCCCATAGCAAACAGATTTCAGCTACATTTTTCACTTCATATTTACAATTTATTAAAGTTTTTTGTGTTCAAAAGTCGTATCCTATAAATATATTTTACATCAAAAAGCAAAAGTGTAACAATGTTTGGATTTTCAGGCTCCATATCTCACCATCCACTACAGCTTTGTACATGCGACTCCCATCATTTTATAGAGAATCATCTTGGCTCTCATACATAACTTTTACCTTCAACTGTTTAGCATCTACTTAGTTCTACAGATTCTTCTTATGTAACTGCATTGTTACTGTTTTGCTCCTGGTGGTGGGACAAATTACAACCCGTTCTCACATTCCCTAATAGCACCAGGCAATACGCATTACACAGGTCTGGAATGATGGCCTGAAAATAGGGGAAGAAGCCTCGACTTCAATCTCCTCATAAGAAGCGTTGGATCGAGTTTGCCAAAAAGTAAGAAAAATAGAAGATTGGAAACGGATGATTTAGAGCGATGAGAAGAAAGTCAATAGACCGGGCTCTGATGGGGGCTTACGGAGCGAGAAGCTGGAAGAACTGTCAGGTTCGGTGGAAGAAGCCTGAGGATATGGGGCGGGGTCACAGCCAAAGAGGTTGGAGACTTGACCAGGATGGATGGTGACCTCAATGCTGAGCTCTATGTGAGGGTCCTACAAGATGAGTTACTTCATACACTCGAGTACTGCTGGCTCCACCACGCCTCGTATGTGCTGATCAGCGCAAGCTCCAGAAACACTGTGACTGCAGCGCGTACTGTACGCGCCGCAATATACGGTGTGAGCTTACCATTAGAGATGAAGAAAAAGCTGTATTCGTGTAGAAGAGTCCTGGGATCAGATTTTGGTCAAGTCATGCTTGAATCTGATCCAGAGTCCAGAAGGATCCAGAAGGAGCTGATAGCAAAATTTTGCTTTTTAGGAGCAAAACAGTAACCATGCAGTTACATGACAAAAATCTGCAGAACTAAGCAGATGCTAATACTAAATAATGTATGTATAAGATAGGCAAGATGATTATCTATAAAATTATTGTAGCCTCATGTACAAAGCTGTAGTGGATGGTGAGATATGGAGCCTGAAAGTCAAAATATAAAAACATTGTTACCATTTTGCTTGTCAGTGTCTGTTCTACCTAAATAGCTTGATTATTGGATCATAAGGTGATAAAAAGCCTGATGTTACCATTTTACTACAGTTATCACTTAAACATGTGTTATGTATGAGGGAGTGGGAGTCGGAGTCAGAAGTCGGGAGTCGGAGTGGGCAGAGAGAAAGGTGGAGGGAAGGGGGGCGTTTGTTCCCAAGCCCCACTCGCCCCGAGAAACGGCCCTGGGACATATTGTTGTAGCAGAGTGTTGAAGAACCTGTGCAGGGAGGTCATGTGACCTGTGATGTCACCACAGGTCCCCGAACATCTCAGAACAGTGAGACAGAAGTGTACAATGAGGATGGGGGGCGAGGGGGGGATAGGGAACATTTGCACCTTTAGAGAAATACACTGACAAGCTAGCAAAACAATACCAAGATGGTCTGATGGCTTGTGACTTATTTACATATATCCTCAGCAGTTTGTGACTCTATACCTTTGAGATATAAGTCATCATTGATAAAAGTCCTTAATAATATATATCATTTTTTGTACTAATAATTTGAGATATATATTATATATATATATACACACACACACACACAGACACTAGTATAGCATGCTATAATTTATTTGTGGAAAAATGTAAGACATCCCCTGAAAATAAGACATAGTGCATCTTTAGGAGCAAAAATTAATATAAGACGCTGTCTTATTTTCAGGGAAACAGGGTAGTGCCAATTTATCTGGAGCATATTTAGACTATCTAGTCCAAGTTTACACTTTCTATTAGTTGGTTTAGTTTATACCACTAATTGTGGCAAAATTTTGGCACGACACTGCTCATGAAACCATGCCCTTTCCAAGAAGCCATACCTCTTTATGAAGTCACCCTACTTTCTGTAAAGCCGTAAAAGTGTCTAAAATGGTCTGAAATGCATAATAAATTTGGGGTAAAGTATGCAATCCAGTATTTCAGCACAATTGCCACAGTAATCTGCCCAAAATACCCGCATGATGCATGGTACAGGCCCACAGGCGACTTGCAGGATACAAGTAGACGCTGTGTAGATTTTATATCCCTTAAAGGGTTGGTCTCTCCATGCTGTTTCTCAGAGCCACAGGCAGCTTCAGAATCTGCAGGAGATGTAATCTATAGCACAGAGGGCTTCAGAGCTGAAAGTGAACAATCAAAAGTAATTAATCACCTTTGTTTGTTAGAGATAAGACACGCTGTTCTCAAGCTGCTTCATCCTGGTAATGCCACTTCCTGCTCTCTGTCTAATCAGGGAACGAGAGTAGGACAGTAACCAGAGAAAATGGTCTGCACTCAGAGCAGATACAATTTCATTTCTCCCAACCAAAGGGATTTCAAAAGAGGAATGTATTTGGAAAAAAATCTTGATTTAACTTTCCCTACATGTTGAAAGCTAATCTTTGTAGTGAGACAACCCCTTTAAAACACTGTTACAGGACATTCCCAATCGTGGTGTTTCCCCAATTCAAAGATTTTACTATGTCTACAAAGGATATATTATTGAATATTGTAAGAAGATGGGTAATCTAGTTGTCTGCAACAATATGGTTTACTTCTCAAAATCAATAAATGATTTACTTTTATTGCAGTCTTAAATGTGAATGTAAATCGAAGCATCCATGTGCTGATCGTGTATTTGCCCTTAATGGGGACAGGAATAAACCAACACAAAACACCTCTACTACTGACTTATCTGTATTGAGGATAAAAGGTTGGCTATGGTGAAATTAATCTGCCCGATCCTACTCTACCCTGAAATCTGCGATTAGGAGATCATTACGGGACCTCCAAACATATTCGATGCTCAGCCAATCCCATCAAGACCAGTGCATCTGGCCAAAGTTAAAGCAGATGGCCAGCTTAAAGAGGACCAGTGCCATCTCCTGACATGAAATGTATTACCCTGAGTTACAGTGCCTGGCGAAAGTATTCGGCCCCCTTGAACTTTTCAACCTTTTGCCACATTTCAGGCTTCAAACAAAGATATAAAATTAAAATTTGTTTTGTGAAGAATCAACAACAAGTGGGACATAATTGTGAAGTGGAACGAAATTTATTGGATATTTTAACTTTTGTATAAAAAAAAAAAAAAAAAAAACTGAGAAGTGGGGCGTGCAATATTATTCGTCCCCTTTACTTTCAGTGCAGCAAACTCACTCCAGAAGTTCAGTGAGGATCTCTGAATGATCCAATGTTGTCCTAAATGACTGATGATGATAAATATAATCCACCTGTGTGTAATCAAGTCTCTGTATAAATGCACCTGCTCTGTGATAGTCTCAGGGTTCTGTTTAAAGGGCAGAGAGCATCATGAAGACCAAGAAACACACCAGGCAGGTCTGTGATACTGTTGTGGAGAAGTTGAAAGCCGGATTTGGATCCAAAAAGATTTCCCAAACTTTAAACATCCCAAGGAGCACTGTGCAAGCGATCATATTGAAATGGAGGAGTATCAGACCACTGCAAATCTACCAAGACCCAGCCGTCCCTCTAAACTTTCATCTCAAACAAGGAGAAGACTCATCAGAGATGCAGCCAAGAGGCCCATGATCACTCTGGATGAACTGCAGAGATCTACAGCTGAGGTGGGAGAGTCTGTCCATAGGACAACAATCAGTCGTACACTGCACAAATCTGGCCTTTATAGAAGAGTGGCAAGAAGAAAGCCATTTCTCAAAGATATACACAATATGTTCACAAACGCTCTCCATCCAACCTCACTGAGCTCCAGCTGTTTTCCAAGGAAGAATGGGCAAGAATTTCAGTGTCTCGATGTGCAAAACTGATAGAGACATACCCCAAGCGACTTGCAGCTGTTATTGCAGCAAAAGGTGGCGCTACAAAGTATTAACTTAAGGGGGCCGAATAATATTGCACGCCCTACTTTTCAGTTTTTTTTTTTTTATAAAAGTTTAAAATATGCAATAAATTTTATTCCACTTCAGAATTGTGTCCCACTTCTTGTTGGTTCTTCACAAAAAAATTAAAATTTTATATCTTTATTTTGAAGCCTTAAATGTGGCAAAAGGTTGAAAAGCTCAAGGGGGCCGAAAACTTTCGCAAGGCACTGTATAAGAGAAGATGCTCCCAAATTATTGACAGTGAACACCAGTATTTACTAAAACAGACATATTCGGAGATGACCCAGGACCTCTTTAAACCTGACTGACCATAAAATGTGGTTGACATTGGGGTCAGCGTCTGATGTATATCTCCTTTGTTTCTCCTCCTCTAAAGTAAGACGATACTACAAGAATATGTTTTGGGCTCTTTAATTTGTATTTTATCACTGGAACCCCTTGACTACTATTAAACAGTGTGTGTGTTGGGTAGCTTTGGCCAAAATTTGTTAGACGGTGGCACCGAGATTTGCATCTGGGGTGTTATATTGGGGTGCAATTTTAAAGGAAGCCCTTGGCTCCTTCATTCTGCCCTTAGTAAGACTTTGAGTTGTCTCTGGGCCTGTATGCTGAATGATACAAGCCACATGTGAGCCCGCACCATTGACACACATAGAAAGATGAAGTGGGAGTACAGAGAAAACAGGAGAAGAATATGCATTTAGACTGGGTGACAAGAAGACAAAAGGCAACTCTTCTTGTCTGGACAAAATAACTTACAATGGGTGCAACAGCTCCTTTCTATAATGTAGCCCTACCCAAGGGTGGATACAGGCAGGTCTCACAAACCAGATGTTCAATAGAACTATTAAGAAATGGGACCATAGCCTGACACAGCTGAATAAACCTGCAGCCAAACACTGGTTGGTGCAGAAAGACTTGCATGGTTTCCTGCCCTGTTGACCAGTGCCTTTTTAGGAAGCAGATGGTGCAATGAGATCACTGTCCTACCCAGGGCTGTGGAGTCGGCATGCCAAAGCCCCGACTCCGACTCCTCAATCTCCCAAACCTCCGACTCCCTCATACACGGCGCATGTTTAAGTGGTAACTTTACTGTAGTAAAATGGTAACATCAGGCTGTTTATCACCTTATGATACAATAATAATTTAGGTAGAACAGACACTGACAAGCAAAAGGGTAACAATGTTTTGATCTTTTGAACACTTGTGGGTAGAGTTGAAGAAAAAGCTGTATTTGTATCCAAGTCCAGTCTGCACCAACATTGGGAATGTGTGGAAGAGACCTGGGATCAGATTTTGATCGAGACATGCTTGAATCTGATCCAAAGACCAGAAGGATTCAGGCAGTATTGAAATCCAAAGGTGGATTTACCAAATACTAACAAAATAATAAAAGTTAACATTTTGATTTTTAGGAGCAAAACAGTAACAGTGTAGTTACAGGAAAGAATCTGCAGAACTAAGCAGATGCTAAATAATTGCAAGTCCAATGTATGTATAAGATAGGTAAGATGACTGTATATAAAATTACAGTAGCCTCATGTACAAAGCTGTAGTGGATGGGTGAGATATGGAGCCTGAAAGTCACAAGTTCAAAACATTGTTACCATTTTGCTTGTCAGTGTAAATATACTTACTGGCTATGATTTTAGAACACAAAAAAATTGTAAATATGCAAAACACAATTTGTGGAGTCTCTGAATTTGTTATGAGAAATAGTATTGCCTCCATCTGATCCTGCATACATGACCTCACATCTGATCTCATGATTTCCAGGCTAGAGAACAGCCTCTCTACACTAACTTGGGTTGGGGGCAAAGTTGTGACCACAGGGGTAACATCTCTAACAATGTCAGGGTATAAAGGAATTGCCTCAGCCACAGTGAGTTTTGAACTCTTGCACTCCTCATGTGATAAGGCTGAAGATATGGGAGCAGTAGCACTGGCCGGACCCAATTCCTCTTGCTCTTTGCACTGCATCAAACTAACTGGAACAACTAAGTATATATTTTGGTAGTCAGTCCATTTTATGACGACTCCGACTCCTGCAAAATAGGCACCGACTCCCGACTCCACAGCCCTGGTCCTACTTGCGTTGTTCCATAGAAGCCAGGCCTAGCCAGAAAAGACTAGACCTGACCTGAGCCCCTGATTGAGAGAGCAGAAACCATGGAGGTGTACATTTGGTTTATACTTGAGGTGGCCGAGTGTGTGCCACCATCAAGTGGCATGTGACCGACCAAGCATTTCTGACAACCCGCAAAGAGGACAGGCCTGTGTAAACCCCACCCCAAAATGGGTGGTATCACCTGGTATGGGGCGGTCTTTTCCTGGGCAGTCTCAAGTGCAGTCCTGGGCAGCAGAGCCCCAAAATCCTGCAATGTTGTGCAGGTCTGTGTTACAGCCTATAGATCATGTTGTGGTTTAAATTTGGGTATAGCATTTTACCAGTGAAATCATGCACCCAATCACCACTTCTTTTCCAGACAGAAAAAGGAAACGCATCTAATTAATGAAGGAAACTATTTTTTCTTTCCGGAAAAAGGCCAGCGATTGGCTTCACAATTTTCTTATAAGCGCCAGCAAAATTTGATTTGGGTCAAGTCAAACTGGCCCTGCCTGAATCCAAAGCCCAATACTACCTATAGCAATGTGACCCATATGAGTGACCCAGGCCCGATACTTGATATAACCACCTGATATTAGGTTGGGAATAATTTTCCACATTGTGTTATGCTATGGAAACCTCGTCTTACCGAGTAGGAGTCTGTTAGAAGCTTGAATCCCCATCCTTGGCATCAGCTGTTATTATGGGGTAGAGAAGCTTGTAGCAGACATCACCCAAGCAAAGGAAACCTTACCAATTCAGACAAACGAATGACTATGCAATACACGTGTATGGCTGTGTTATGGAATAACCGCACTCTCTACAGTGGATTTTCACTCTGATTAATAGCAGGGCTGTGGAGTCGGCAAGCCAAAGCCCCGACTCAGACTCCGAAATTTCCCAAACCTCCAACTCCAACTCCCTCATACATGGCGCATGTTTAAGTGATAACTTTACTGTAGTAAAATGGTTACATCTGGCTTTTTATCACGTTATAATACAATGAGAAAGCTGTTTAGGTAGAACAGACACTGACAAGCAAAAGGGTAACAATGTTTCGATCTTTTGAATGTGTAGAAGAGACCTGGGATCAGATTTTGGTCAAGATATGATTGCATCGGATTAAGAGCCCAGAAGGATTCATAGGCAGATTTCCCAAATACTAACAAACTAATAAAAAGTAACATTTTGATTTTTAGGAGCAAAACAGTAACAATGCAGTTCCATGACAAGAATCTGAAGAACTAAGCAGATGCTAAATACTTGCAGGTCACATTTATGTATAAGATAGATAAGATGACTGTATATAAAATTGCTCTTTGCAGTGCATCAAACTAACTGGACCAACTTATTATATATTTTGGGAGTTGGTCCATTTTATGACGACTCCGACTGCTGCAAAATAGACTCCGACTCAACAGCCCTGATTAATAGAATGGGATCCTGATAACAAGCCCTATAGAGCAAGTGGACAAGGGTTGTCCTGATAGCACAACCACTTTAACTTACGCCCTTGTTACCACGTGTCTAGATTTTGTATGATAACTACACTCTACAGGAAACATTTACTAAGTAACATGCTCCAGAAGTCGCCCTCAAAACTGCACTAAAAATGGCAGACAATGCTATACACTAAATTTAGTATGTGTTATAAGCAAAGGTATGGCATATCAATAGTATCCGTTGAGAATGAAGACGTGGGTGGACGTTCTCAGCAGTACTTGGAATTCCCTCAGAATTGAATGGGAAAATTTGACCAGCTTTACATTCTCAACAAAGATGTCTAATGGCCTGTTCTCGAGAAAGGTGTGGGTTCAATCTGTCCCATACATTTATGATGTACCATATTGATACGCCATAAATGTACGAGATTGGAAAACCCCTTTAAATCTTCACTTAAATTCCTTCTCGAAATGCATTCAATCTTAGCTGGGGGGATCCGCAGTGCAAACATAGTAGCAGGCAGATTATGAAGGTATCCTCCTCTGAAAACTGTAATGGTAACACGCATTTGACTGATTCAGTATTTCTAGAAGGAACAACACAGGGCAAGTTCACACGGCTGATTTGGACAATGAATATTCAGCACCCAAACCTAGTCTTAAAAGCCCCTCAATGCAGCACTTTTCAGATGAGGTTTTGATGAAGTTTTTACCACGTGGTTTCCGATTAGGTTTTGCAACGTTCAAAAACCCCCAACACCTACCAACCCCTCTTTTAGATTTAAACAGAAGGGTGCCCCTTGATAGGGAAACCGTTAAAACTCACCCTGTAGTAATGGGGAGTTTTTAAACAAGGACACCTTTTGATTAAACCAATTAAAGGGGAATTGTGAACCATCAGGGGGTTGGTGGCATCATCTTAGGGGTGGTTACCCCGCAAAGGGATTATTTAACGGTTTATCCGTGTAAGGAGAGAAAACCCCTCCTCCTTGTACTTATATTTTCCTGGATGCATATTTGATTTTTGGGTTTCCACATAGTACATGTTCTACGGTTGAAAAAGACACGGTCCATCTTTCAACCAAGGGTGGGGAAAATGTGGGTTTTTTGGGAAAAGAAAAGGACATTACCCCCCCTCACACTGGTTAATTACTTAAAAACCCACAAGGAAAAAAACCAACTCCCCACGGAGACTGATCTCGACCCCAGACCTCCCCCCGCCAATCCAGAATTTTAATAGCTACATACGCATTAATATTCTTATTCCAGGTAGGTATCTAAGCCTTTCTTGAAACTCTCTACATTCCTGCCCCTGACCAACTCCCCAGGGGGGTTATTCCACAATTCACTTTTTACATGAAGAACCTCTTCTCCTCTGAGATTTTAAACCTTTTTTTCTCTAGTCGAAGGGGAAAGTCCCCCCTTTTCTTTTGGGGGGGGCTTCACGAAAAAAATTTTTCCCCATACTTTTTGAGGGACCATTTATATATTTATATAAATTAATCATGTCCCCCCCCAAGCCGTCTTTTCTCAAAACTAAATAAGTTTAATTTTTTACAAAACCCTCCTCATAACTAAATGCTCCATTCCCCTTAAAGTTTTTGGTTGCTCGTCTTTTTACTCTCTCTAGCTCCATTACATCCTTTTCTATAAAATGGGCCCAGAATGAACGCAAATTTTAAGTGAGGTCCACCCAATGCTTTGTACAGCGTAAATTTAAAACCTTGTCCCGCGATCCTGCCCTTTTTTTCCGCCAAATCTTTTCATGCCCAAGAGGCACTGTTGACATTGCATCTGTTCGTTTTTCAGCTACAAAACCCCCAGATCTTACTCAACAAGGATTCTCCAAGTTTTTCTCCCCCTAGGCAAAGATGCCTGTAGTTTTTTTTTCCCCGATGCAGAACCTTTTTTTATCCACATTGAACCCCTTTTGCCCAAATGGATGCCCAAGCAGGGTCCAGGTCTGCTTGCAAATTTTTTCTCTTTCCCTAGATTGCATACCCTGCTAGCTTGGTGTCATCTGCAAAAAACAAAAACCGTGCTATCGATCCCTTCCATAACGTTAATAAATACTTTTAAAAAAGAGGGACCCAATACGAGCCCTCGGGACATCACCCCA
>JAODAL010032336.1:0-47086 GCA_025379985.1 Phyllomedusa bahiana
AAATTTAAAAGGGGGGCAACTTATTTGCATATTTCCCTATTTTTGAAGATTTGATTCTACTTTTAGACTTTTAATCCATGATTTTTTTTTTCCCTGAAGGCCCGTGGTGGGTCGAAACAGTTGGGCATTGTATGGTCATTACGAAAGGGTAAGATTAAAATTATAGGGGCGTCCCCATACCAGTGTGGGGCCCGCCTTGTCGGGGCGAGTCCCAAATATTGGAATGGTGCGGGGACCCCTGTGACTCGTTTAAGTCTTTGTTTTTTAGGCACTATTGTGTTTTTGGCACCTATGGTGTGTCTGTTTTTATGTGCCTAATGTCAGCCGCATTTTTTTTTAAATTTTGTGAAGAAAAAATTTAAAAATTTTATATTCCCAAATTATCATACGCACTCCATTTTTGGTTTTTTTTGTCATTCATAAAATTTTACATGGTATCTTTTGACTACAACATCAAAATTTCCCTCTTGAGTTAAGGAAAAGCCATATAGGGCATGAGGGAGGCTGAACGGGGCTGTATTGTCCCATTTTTTATTAAGTGTGTTATGTAGCCCCTCTGTCGGATAGCTGCGCAGCATCTCAGGAGAGTCGTCATTTTGGGGTGAGACCTTTCTTGCAATGGGAAGTGTATAAAATTGGGCTTCCCTTTGAGTTTACCGGGTGCTTGTGGTCAGCAGTACTTGGGGGGGACCCGCAGAAACCTTGGTCCAAAGCTTTTCCCCGTGTCTTTTATTCCACATTCCTGGTCAAGTGTGTGTGTTCCCTTGGGGAATTCGGGTCGGAAGGAAGAATACATTTGTCATGTATCATTTTTAAACCCTTTTTTTAATTACCGACTGCCATAGGGGTCAATCGCCATGCTGTAGTTGCATTGGGGGGGAAGTGAAACCCCTAATTGGGGCATTCCAAATAGTTCTCTAGGGAGAAAGGCGTCATTTTTTTGGCACGTCCCTTTACTGAGAAAAGGCTAAGGGAAGAATTCTGTCCAGGGTTTCCCCGTCTCACTCATGATTTTTGAATCTTTAATTTTAATGCCCCATTAGTCTCTCTTTTTTCCCACTGCTCTGGGATGATAAGGTGTTGGTACGTAATGTTATCCCTAGGGTTATGTGTTGCATAATTCACCTGTGAATGGGTACCTCTGTTGATTTCAATTCCCCCGGATCCTACCTGGCACAACCTCATCAGAAGTTACTTTGCTGTTACCTGTGCAGGGGCTTTCGTTACGGGAAAATGCTTCGGCCCCTCCTGAAAAGAGATCAACAATACTCATATTCTACTGGGGAAGTTGAATATAATCTATTGAACCTCTGAATGGTAGAGTGATTTGGGCTATGCTTCCGAGGAGTTTTACTGTCGTCCGGGATTTTTCAGTGCACAATCATAAAACCTTGTACGAGTCTGCGCGCAGGCTAAATCCTGGAGTTCCAATTTGTAACAGTGGCAATCATGGCCCCTTTGTAGATGTGTTTTTCCATGGACCCCTTGCGTATTGGGAACGGGCTTGTGGCAGGCGGTTTGGGTGAGTTCCCCCTATGCCATCATTCTCTTTAGCTCCTTTCCATCCATTTTTCTTTTCTTTGCTGTGTGTTTGTAGACAAAAAGTTTTAAGCACTCCCCTCCAGGTTTTGATTGCAAGCTTTGGCCTTTTTTATGTCTTTTCTTCTTCTTTTTCCCCCGGTTTTACAGACCCGCGTTTTTGCCAACTATCAGCCAAGGTTTCTTTAGCTTCGGGGTTTTGTGTTGTAGGCCTTTCCCTTGCTTTGCCAACTTTTGGGTATTTATAGAGAGTCCATAAGTCCTTTACTGCTGCACCTTTTCTTGATGGGTTGTCAAAGAGGCAGGAAATTCTTGCTCCCCAAAGTGGGTCACAGTCTGTGGGATGAAAAGGGTCCCCTAGGTCTGTGTAAATTTAGCAGTCTTACCTCGCCATCTACACGCTTCAGGAGTGCTAAGCCCCGCCTCTTGCGCAGAGCATGGGGGGGAAAGCGCTTCGGCCAAGTTTTGTGTCATTTTGTGTGCCCACAGAATATCCAGTTGGAACCGCCCCATCATCTCCTTGTTTTTCTGGGCCATCTCAAATAATCAAAATCGGATTCCCAAAAGGTGTTTCTCAACATTTTAAAAATCTACTGTTTCTTGTTGATTATGTATAAAATATTTTATGTGTGGCATCTTTTCAATTCTGTGTCACTTAATGATTTTAAAAAAAAACTTACTCCACCCCACCCATTTGAATCCTGAAAATTTTTGGGCCCTAGATAGTGGATTCAATGTATGGCCCCTTTTTGGAATGTGATGTTTGGGGGCTCAATAGGGCACATTGATTTTAAATGTGTTGGCAAGGGAGGTTTTGGTTGTCCCTGTGTAGTATGCCTTGAATATCTGGGTGTGAGGACAATAAGGGAAAATTGTAAAGGTGATTTCTGGGTTTTTTCAAAAGTGCCTGCACTGCAGCAAGGCCCCTGACAATGGGGGGAAATGTGTACGTGTCGGGAACATGGGTTTTTCCCCAGAGGTTGGGCCCCCCCCGTGTGTTGTGTGAGAAAACCGTTGCTGACCAAAGCTCAGTGAAAAAGAGAGAATGGGCAAAGAGTAGTTTGGTTTTCCCCAAGGGGGGAGAGGAGGGGGGATGGCAAGCTTCAAAGGTGGAAGTTGTCAATAGCCTGGGGAAAAAAAGAGAAAAAAGGAACAGTAGAAAGACAGGCATACAAAGGTTCCATTAAAATGGAGGCAGACCTAAGCCAAGGCCTACAGTATGAGACTAAGCAATAGGTATCAGGGCTACCCTTTGGGTTTTTCTTTTTAATTGGAAACAATGGAGTGTTAGCCGGGGATGTTGTTTCCTTTAAGGCTTTGAGTTTCAATAACTCAATTTGCTGACCAATGCATCCTCTTGTGGAATCTGGAGGATATTGTCTGATCCTAGGAGGAGTAAAACCCTAGTTTAAATTACCATTCGGGGAGCTACTTGCAGCCTCCCAATATTGTTTTTACGCCCCCACAATTTATTGGTACCTGGGAAAGTAGGATGGATTCCTCCTCTGTTAACACAAACAGAAAGTGGTCAGACAAAAAGCAGCCAGCATAAAAACTTTTTCAGGGGTTTTAGTAGCTGATGTTTCTACCTTTACTTTTACGCTGGTTCAAATTTAATATGGACCAAGCATTTGTGACACTCAGTACCAAAAAAAGAAAAGTGGTATATCATCACTGACAAGCAATTTAGTGACAACATTTTGTCCCCTTTAATTTAAATTAAGCGGTGTGTTTATGTAAAGTTATTCTTTTCCCCCTAGTCCCCACAGGTTGTGATTTTTAAGTCCCCAAATCAGAAGTTGTGGCATCCTGAATGCTGATATGGTGCCCCTGTATCCATGGAAAGGGAAATTTCTTTTCCAAACACCTCCCTTCATGTATTTTGCCAAATTTTTCTGAAGCTTTTACAGGGAGGACTGGTAAGGGTTGAACTCCTCATTGAGGAGCGTGGCACCCCCTTTACCCTTGGTCTGGCAGGGGGGTTTGCAGCCAGAAAAGATCGCAATTTCTTTAAAATGCTAGGTTTTTTGCAAAAATGACATTTTGAAAATTGTTTTTGGTTTGCCCCTGCTTGTTATCATTTCCCCCGGCCAGAGTCTTTGCTTGGAGGCAAGCAACATTTTTTTTCCTTTTCAGACCTGAGATCTAACTCAAAACCTTTTGGAGTTTTAGTAGGGAGGGAAAACACTATGCCGCCCTCTGGCTTGCGGCTTTCAATCTAGACTGCAGGGGTGTTTAAACCCTCAACAAAAACTGTAACCATAAGAGTATAGCAATGTCATTTCCAATATCATTATATCCCCAAAAACACCACCTTTGTGAGCCTAGCATAAAACGTTCAAAGACTTCCCCCTTTTTCCGGGTCAGATCGAGGGGTATGGAGTCTCCTTTGTTTCTCCCCCCCAATCTTGACCCTTTTGCAAAAATCCCTCCCTTGGACGTTTTCTGTTTGCTGCGTGTCAGATTCTTTTCAAATTTTTTTAACTGATCCTTATCACTTTACCTAGCTTCCCCAGCTTTTTGTGTTAAGGGGGCAAGATCCCCGACTGATTATAAGTAATTGAATCTGCCCCTATGGCGGTTTTAAAAAGCAATTGGGCAGTGAAAAGGGGCTGGGAATTGTGAGATAAGCTTGTTGTTCAGATGGAGACCCCGGTTATAATTAAAGGCCCGTTGGTTTGCACCCGCTGTCTGGGTAAGAGGGATGGAGGTTGTACTGTTCTGTTGTTTAGATCTCACTTGACCTTCCCCATGTGTGGGCTGTGGGCCCTACCCCAGGAAAAAACACAGTTTTGGTAATGACGGAAAAATTTCCCCGGTTTGATTGGGGCGGGAATCCACAATTTTAAAAAAACCCCTCGCCATTCAGGATTTTTCTGGCCACCCTTTAAGTCCAGCCTCCAGGGTTACTTGGACGTGGCGGCAAAAAAATTCCCCGCATAGGGAGATGGGTTTTTTTTTTTGGGAGGCATAAAAATAACCCCTTTTTTGTTCTTTGTTTGTAACCCTCTCTTTCAATCTCTTTACTTACCCCCCACCCCCAAACCCAAAATGCACTAAGCTTTGTTTTTTTAACCCAGCCCCCATATTTTGGGGGGGCAAAGTTTCCCCCTGATTAATTTTAGCAATCCCGTATTACCCACTTGCTTTTTGTAACAATTTACTGCAATATTTGAACGCTTTATCTGCCCTATTTTTCTTCTCTGGGTGTGAGCCAAATGGTGGTCGTTTCGCCTGTATACTTAAAACCTCCCCCCCTTCTTATTTTATACTTTTTTTTTCTACTCCTTAAAGGGGTTTTTCCAGGCGTGCCCCTTTTCTGCTCGAGCCAAGCTGAGCGAGAGAGAAGAGCACGTGGAAACACAGAGCCATGCATAAGGGATGTTTGGGGAAAGTTAATAAATAATCAAATACAATAGTGGATTTGTATACAAAAGACAAAAAGCTTTTCTCCCCAGCGCTTGAAAATTTTTCTTTTTCCTGTCATCAGATAAAGCGGGATCTACTCAGATAATACACTACAAAAAAGTGGATTCTGTATAAAAAAAACAACATATTTTACATTTGAAAGCTTCTTAAATTTTCCTTTCTCAGATAAGAATGTTCTTGCGCAGCAGGCCCCCCAGTCTTTTTCGGGGCGTATTAAAAGAAGCTTTTTAAGTAAATAAGGGCAGGTAAAAAGGGGCCCGTAGCTTCTAGGCTGCAAATTTTTGTAATCACAAATATTTAGAAAAAATTTAAATACCCCTTTTGGAGGATCCCCCATAACATTAAATGTGGAAAACCCTTTAAGACTTCCTCAAGCTTAAAAAACTGTGTCTTAAAAAAAAAAGAAACATTTAAAGATCAGTTAAGGAGTTCCAGGGTTTTGTACTTCCCTGGTTTATATGACTAGTCAATTTCCACAAAATCCAAATGAGAAATACAACATACAGGAAAACACCAAGAGTTAACAGCCCAAAAAATCCAATTTTGCAACAAGCAACATACCCTCATCAAATACTATTTTATCAGATTTTGCAAAAGGCAAAGGGTTTTATAAAGGAAAATGCTTCTTTTTATCGGTGGGAAAAAAAAAAAGCACTTGAAAACCCTGCAAAGATAGGTGGTAAGATAAAGGGTTCACCCGTCAGTGTGACTTTTTGTAGATTGTGGTTCCCCGAGCTCCCGTGTCCAAAAGTAGGTCCGGGTGGTAGCAGGTCATCTTTCCCCGAGCCCCACGTTTAAAGGGGCAGGTTTGTAGGGAAATAAAAAGTTCCCCTGTTATTTTGAGCTTCAAATTAGTGTGTAATTCAGGGGCCCGGAAAAAAAACCCAAAAACCCCATACACACAGGTTGTTGTTGAAAAAAATTTGCCAGTTTATTACAATACATTTAGTTTTTTAAAACCTTTTTTTTGGATACATGCCCCGATTCTAAATTTGTTTAAATTTCAATTAGTGTCATACAAGATTAATTAATTAGTATTATCTCAAAAAGAGGCCCAAAGTATAACGAAACTGAACTCCTTTCATGAAACTAGACATTGTTTTCAAGGCGCCCCCCAGTGAGATATGTAAAATTTGAAATTTTTTTTTGTGTTTTTCAGGGGCCCAGCACAGATAAGAAGTTTTCCTAAAATCTGCAGATTCCAAAGTATAATTAGGAGAAATCTTTACACTTCTAATATTGTAGGCTAATATGCTTTTATATAATTGAATACACAAAATGGAAGGTAGATACAAGATGGAGGATAAAAACAAGTAACAGTTCAGAAACCGCTTCCTCTATGAAGCGGTATAAACAAGGTTTTGTTAGAGTCCAACTTTTCCAAGGGTTCACCCTGTTCCCCTGTGGGCCAGTCTGAGCCTGGGTACAGTATATGTGTATATTTGGTATGTATAATGTTAATTACTAAGTATCTTGATTCACTGGCTTGAGTGCATAATTTGTGTCTATATGTTGTGGATAATTCAGGTGACATGTGCATATTGACATCTAAGTGCTTGTTCACACGACGTTTTGGATCCTTTTTACGGATCCGTTTTTGAGGAGTGAAAACTGCATCCGTAAAGCGGATCCGAAAAACGCAGGAGTTCATACTTTATTTGGATCGTATTTGTATGCTTTTTGAGTTGCGTTTACGGATCCTTTACGAAGAGAGTCTCTCTCTCTATCTCTCTCTCTCTCTCATCCCCCTGCGCACATCTCCTCGATCATCAGCCATCCCCCTGCAGCACATTCCCCGATCATCCAGCCATCCCCCCGCAGCACATCTCCTCGATCATCGCATCCCCCTGCGACATTCTCACCATCCAGCCACCCCCCCTGTACAATCTCCTCGTCCTCCACTCCCCCCGCAGCACATTCTCGATCATCACCACCCCCTGCGCACATTCTTGATCATCCGCATCCCCCGCAGCATCTCCTCGATCCATCAGCCATTCCCCTGCAGCCAATTTCATCCACTGATCCTCCAGCCATCCCCCAGCACAGCACATTTTTTTTTTTTTTTCCTCGATCCATCCAGCCATTCCCCCTGCAGCACATCTCCTCGATCCATCCAGCCATCCCCCCTGCAGCCCTTCCCATCCTCACTCGATTTCCCTCCAGCCATCCCCCCTGTAGCACATCTCCTCGATCCATCCAGCCATCCCCCCTGCAGCACATCTCCTCGATCCATCCAGCCATCCCCCCTGCAGCACATCTCCTCGATCCATCCAGCCATCCCCCTGCAGCACATCTCCTCGATCTATCCAGCCATCCCCCTGCAGCACATCTCCTCGATCAATCCAGCCATCCCCCTGCAGCACATCTCCTCGATCCATCCAGCCATCCCCCCTGCAGCACATCTCCTCGATCCATCCAGCCATCCCCCCTGCAGCACATCTCCTCGATCCATCCAGCCATCCCCCCTGCAACACATCTCCTCAATCCATCCAGCCATCCCTCCTGCAGCACTTCACCTCGATCCATCCAGCCATCCCCTGCAGCACTTCAATCATCTGTCGATCCATCCAGCTATCCCCCCTGCAGCACATCATCCTCGAATCCATCAGCCATCCCCCCTGCAGCACTTCATCCTCATCTCTGATCCCTCCAGCCATCCCCCCTGCAGCACATCTCCTCGATCCATCCAGCCTTCCCCCCTACAGCACTTAACCGCAATCCATCCAGCCACCCCCCTTGCAGCACTTCACCTCATCTCCTCGATCCATCCAGCTATCCCCCCTGCAGCACTTCACCTCATCTCCTCGATCCATCCAGCCATCCCCCCTGCAGCCGCTGATGCCCCGTCCAGCCGTCCACTGCGCTTTTCGCATCCGCTTTCAGGATGCAAAGCGCCGTCAATACGAGCCCAGAGTGTAGAGCGCTTTTGGACAGGTGCCAAAAGCGGACTCCATTATCTCCTATGGGCTTTCACTTGTGTAGAACGCAAGAAGAATTGACATGTCAATTCTTAAAGCGGATCCGTAAAGCGCAGTGCAGGAGAGCCTTCAAAAGCGCATTGGCGATCTCCCGTGAGAACAGCGATGCGCTTTTGCCATTGAACGCAATGTTAATCGCACTGACAATTGTTAGATCCGTTTTTGCAGATCCGTAAAACGGATCACAAAAGCGTCGTCTGAACAAGCCCTAACACCATTGATAGATACAGAGACGGATTAGCACACTATGGGGCCGGTCACACGGCTTATTTCGCAGTGGATTGGCGCCGTGCTGCGCGCCGGATTTGCGCTGCAGTATGGCGCCAATCCGTCGCAGTAATTACGGTAATCCACAGTTCTCATAGAGAACTGTGGATTACGTCGCTCCACTCCGTGCGGCGAATCCGCCGGGCGGGGAGAAAGTGACATGCACATTATCCAGGTGCAATACGCCGGCGCCCCCGCCCCTTATTCAAGCCGGAATTGAATACGCCGTGTGAACCGGGGCTATTAGTCAACACTATAGGTGCTTTTTTTCATAGCTTGTATATTAGGAAGAGGCCAATACAAAGCATAGTGTCAACAGTTATGGCATTAATGCAGAAAAATGCAGGATCTAATGTCCAGGCAGGATAACAATTACACATAATGTAGCACAACAAATATATCAATTATCAGTCATAATTCTTACCCATGTATAACATGGTGTCCTGATGCCCCAGTGGCCAGAATTCACCAGCACCACATTCTCTAATTTTAAATTAAGCTTTACATGCAATGCTACCAATCTGAACTCCATTTAAAAACCAATATGATGGCTTCTAAATATGATGGCTCTTATTTCCCATTGCATGCTGTATTTATAGTATGTTTCCATTTTCCATGGTAAATCATTAATCCATTATCATATTTTCGTAGAATTAGGTATATCATTAAATTGTATTAAACAGCGAATCCAAGGAAGCAATAGCAAAGAGGCATTAACAATGTAATTATGTGTTGAACATAATTCTTGGTTTTCATATCTATTGTGCTATGTAGACATTAGACATATCAGTAGAGAATTTCGTCTGACAATGATGAAATATGTATTTTTTGTTTTGCACTTGAGGTATTCTCAAAAGTATAGGTGAGTGAGTGGATTAGATTAAGACTGCTGCAATTAGGGAAATGAATGAAATTTACATAACACATATATTGTGAGTTGGGCACACACAACTGTATCTGCAGATTCTATGCAGATCATGACACTGTTTGCCCTTAACCTATGTAGCATTGGTTAAATAAATTTTCACTAAAAAGGATAAAGTGGCGTTAAGCTGACATAATAGGGTAAAAGCCAACTGACAACCATCCATCAGGCTATGTTCACATTGTATTTGAGCTTGGCTTTCCTTGTGAGCTGATGAAAAAGCCATACACCTTTCAAAATAAAGAATGTGTATCAAATTAAAGCAACACCATGTGCGACATGTATGAATGGGGCTGCACCAGATATCTAGCGTCTTCTTACAGCCCGATTTCAGATGCAGCCCCGGAGGAGGAGTAGTTATGGAGGAGTATTTAGTCTTCCTCCTCTCCAGGGGCCTTGGAGGTAAATGTAACCTCACTGCTGATTGGTTAAAAGCAGCTTTTAACCAATCAGCAGCGAGTTTACATTTACTGTCTGGGACCTATGAGTTAAATGCTCCTCCACTGGCCAAATCAAAATTGAACTTGGCATACACAGACTGCGTGGATGCGCACCCTATATGACTTGCTGCACAGTCCGGTCCTGGTCTGTGGATTGGTGGTTGGGGACCCGTGGCCTAGGGGACTAGTACACCTGTGGTGGCCATGGACACAAACAGGGAGTGGAGCAGAAGCAAGGAGATGTGAGTATTGGCTTGGACAGGGAAATCAGACACAAGTTTTTCTATGGTTTGTAGCTATGACTGCATACTGCCCCCCTCTTGGGCCTCCTCTTCTTTTGAGTCTGCCGGAGATTAAACCTACAGAGGAGCTTCTTAGGTTTGTAAGACCTTTCTTTAGGCCCATATCCCTTACAGTTCACAAGGTAATATGATTTACCTCTGACATGCTTCACAGTCGGAATTTCCTGGAACTTGTCGATGTCACTGGAGTACTCTTTGGTAAGAGATGTTAGGAGACTACATGAGTTTTTGAGAGAAGCAGCTGAGGACAAGAGGCTTTAGGAGAGAGACATGGAAGGAACTGAGAATCTGCCTAGAAGGAGGCAAAAAGAGCTTGTAGCAGACTGGATTAATTTACCGGAGGACTGGGACGCGTGGGTCAAGCTTGACACTATAAATCTTTAGGCTAATGTATCTGGCAGATAACCACACCTTATGTCCTGGATTTAACACTGGAGAAGGACTCCACTTCTTGTCTGCTTAAATCTTGGTCCAGGAAGATTCTTGAAGGAGAGATTGATGGGTATCTTGCCAGATAAAGGATATTTCTTGGACTTGGGTGACCACAGCTGAAACATAAGAGGCAGTTGACAGTGGAAGAGGAGGGAGGGGGTGTGACCCGTAGACAATGATGAATGGGTAAGTTCCTGTAGAGTCGGAATCAAGGTGGTTATTTGAAAATTTGGCCCGGAGAAGAAGATCATCCCAGTAGGCTTGATGGGAAGAGACAAAGTGATGGAGATAATCTTCAAGAACTTGATTTACTCTTTCAACATGTCCATTGCACTGAAGGTGCTAGGCCGACGAGAAATCCAACTTGATCTGTAGATGAGAGCAGAGTGCATGCCAATATTTGGAGACAAATTTTCCCCATGATCAGACACAAAATGGGGAAGGAGACCATGTAAACGGAGTATGTCCGGAAAGCAGTGGAATGTGAGTTCAGTTGCATAAGGCAAACCTGGAAGGGTTAGCTGTATTTCACTTTGGTGCGGCCCAGTTTTGTTCAAAGAGCCACCTTGTACTTAAATTTGAATACAGAAATTTTGTGGTAACTGCTGTTGTATTTCATTGGTGCAAAACCCATCTTTTCTTATCCGTATAACTTTTAAATAGCTGTATTGCACTTTGGTTCGCCCCAGTTTTTTCAAATAGCCACCTTGTACTTAAATTTGGCTACAGAAATTTTGTAGTTACTGTTGGTGTATTTCATTGGTGCAATAACCACCGTTTGTTATCCGGCCCTAGTTTTTTTTCAAATAGCCACGTTGTACGACAATTCTAGCAACTGTTCTCATTTGTCATTGCTGCAAAAAATGCAATTTCTCATCCGTTTAACTTCTGAATAGTTTTATTGCGCTCGGTGAATCTCAGTTTGGCGCAGATAACGCACTTGTATGATAGTTTGTTGAAAACTATCAATTCCTAGTCCTACTGGGCAGTTGTAAAGTTGTACATTAAACTGATAAGTGGCTATTTTATACAAGTTATACTTTACTTTATTCTGTAAAGACAAAGACATACCTTTGTAGGAATGAGAACATGATGAAAAGGTTGTTCACATTTTTACTTTGATAAAACTATATTGTTGTCTGAAAATTACAAAATTTAAATAAAATAAACCTTACAATGTATTCTCTTGTATGATATATTCAGTAATAATTTGCAAGAGAAACTGGCAGGTTCAAACTTTAATACATTTTCCGTTTTAATCACCTAAAACTTTGCCGAAAAAATAAAACTGATACTGATGAAATAATCTTGAAGATAAAACACTTTAATTGTATATTTTTTGTAAAAATGACATGTAAAAATTGGCATAATAGCAGAAATTCCATGGGTGCTTTGTCCTGTATGCGGCGGTATGAATACAAGTGGAAAGTGTTGCTAAATGACAAACAGAGAGGACAAATGATTGGCATGTTGGATTGCACTGCCGCTGACAGACGTATCAAATAAAAAAGCAGAGCCAGTCTGATAAATAAAACATGTCTCAGCATGATCCAGTTCTGAGAGAAAGGCAGCTGAATAATTAAAATTAGTTCTATTTTGTTTATTTGTTACAAGCCTCTCATAGATTTCTATATTCTATAGTGCTGCTCTAGAGTCAGAGAAGGTAACAAACTTGTCGAATTAGAGAATGACCTGTTTTGATATTTATTTTACATGTCATTTCTATGTGCTGTTTTTTTTTTTACAATCTACTCCATGTTAAACTACATGACATACATAGCGGTACACCTAGTATAAAGTCATCATTAGAGTTGCAGCTTTTATAAGCAGAAACACACCGGCCAGATATAGAAATACCCATCTATTAATCAAAAAATGCCCTAATAGAGTAATAAGACAAACTTCAGAAGAACACATTTCCAACTGTTTGCGCATACCATCGACCAGATCTGAAAAAGTACAAAAGGTATCATCCAAAATATCTAAAAATTGGGATTTTTGTGTTACACTTTTATTACTCCTTCTGCAATATTTTCAGCTTTTCTTTTGCATTTTTGAAGTTTGTTTTGTCTGGTACTCCACAGTGTTGGCAAGTAGTTTGATTCCCATAGTCCGTCTGCTTCAAAAAGACACCAAAGAGTTGGCCTTATTCAAATGCTGTGTATCACACAGCAAAGAGAGGTGGACATTTCTTTTTATCACACTACATGTTTTTCTTTTTGTTTTTATGTAGTGTTTCTAATAGAGCAATATCTTGTTACCTGACAGGTTTCTTGAACATAGGATGTTTTTGTATGCATTGAGGAAACCTATGTATTCTCATTATCAGAAACGTTGCTGTATCAAGGAAGTCTGCTGCTGCAAACCATAGATTTCTATTAAATGAATGCGTGCATATAAGAGCATAAGTTTTGGTAATAAAACAAAATGATGGTTATTGTTCAAACTAAACACATATTATAGTCTTTGGAACCCAGTTTTTAGGTGCTCTTGTGCAAGAAGAAACCTTATCCCTGCTGTAGGCCCATTTTTAGGCTAATTTGTACTGAAGGTGGGCATGAAAGAAATTTCTCCCCCATCCCTTTAAATTAACATGTCGCACCATGCTGGGACATATTGCATCACCATTAACCAGTTCCTGATGAGTCGTTTCGCCCCCTTTCCTGATCAGGCATGTATTTTTTATCATACGTGGGTTTGAATGCTATACTGCTTTCATCTAATTTTTACATTACATTTTTACTATTTTTTTTTCTTTTTAGTAACCACAGGCAGTCTTCAAGCTATAAACAAGAGGTTTGTTCTCAAGTTGAATTTGTATGTAAGTCTGAACAGATTTTTTTTTTAAGTCAAAATCTTTTATATATCCCACGTTTTGGCCTGAGTTGGCCTTATTTCAGTCACATAGAGTCTAGTGGCACAAGAGCAAACAGCTGAAGCATTTATCATGTAACACCACTATAGGAGCGTGGGAGAGCCTGGCTGTGACCGGAAAAAGGCCAACCCAGGCCAAAACATCCTACAATTGGATTTTGCCTTTACCCACTGAAGACACCAGGTTCATGGCAAAACATGTTGGGGGGTGCATGATTGAAATCTTTTTAGTTAACTAGTCAGAACTTAGAGGCAGGGATGTAACTTTGGTTCAAAAAGTGGGGGGGCCAATTTTCCCTCTCATCCCCTATCTTCCTATCCCTCCTTCATTCACCTTCCCTTTCACTTCCCTCCCTTCACTTCTCTCCTCTCCTCTCCCTGCTGTGAGCTCCCCCAGCGGGTCCGAGCGGAGTCCTTAGGGCAAACACTTTTGGTGCAAACCGTAAGGTTATGAGTGGCTCTCTAATTACTGACGTTTAGAACCGGACTGGGACTAAAAAGCAGCCACACCAGCCCACCTATAATATTACCCCTCTAGATAGAAATAAAAAATGTTGTGCAACGTAGCAAATTTCGCTTAACCCCTCCCATCCCCATCATTACGCCATTAAATTTGTTATACACACAACAGAACGAGGAAAATAAAAGAACCCAATCTCACTGTACCCCTAGGAATCACTTGTGTCACATACTGTACTCCAAAATGTATTTTATTGCTTGCCATACACCAGAAATAACATCATTCACTGCACCCCAGAAATGAATTATATTACACATGGTAGCCATAGAAATTACATTACTAACTGCACCTTAGAAATGAATTGCACATTGTACTCAAGAAATAATAGAATTCACTGTGCCCCAAAATGGTATTATATTACACAGTGAACACTAGAAATGAATGACAGTACTCACTGTACCCCAGAGATTACATCACACCATACCCCAGAGATTACTACATTACACACCATACACCAGATGTTACATTACTCACTGTACCCTAGAGATTACTACATTACCCACTGTACCCCACAGATTAGTTTACACACCGTACCCCAGAGTTTACATAACACACTGTACAACAGAAATTATATTACACCATACCCCAGAGATTATTACATTAAACACTGTACCCTACAGACTACATTAGACAAGTTACCCCAGAAATTGGGTGTATGTATATACAAATATTGAACACAGACACACTACACACTTAGGGTGAGTTCACGTCACGTTTTTTCAGCAAGCACCCCAGACTGCCCGAGGCAGATTTCTGCCTTCTATCCCTTAGTGCTGTTTGTGCGTAAAACACCTCAAAGAGGCGCTGACAGTACATGCCGAAAGTAAAATCAGTGTCATCTAAACAACTGATTTTACATAGGGTATAATGTAAATCAGTTTCCTGCCAGATTGGACGCCGGTTCTGAGGCAGATCCAGCACTGAATCCATCCTAGAATCAGCATTCATATCTTCTGCATGAATGTACCCTTAAGGTATGTTCACAAGGCGTATAGTGGGGCGTGCTGTGCGGTCTGCGATATGCAAGGTGTTTTAGAAGTACGCGCTGTCCAGTCCACACTTCTAAAATGCTGTGGGGCCCCCATTCACTTACATTTTCCCCGGCGCGGAAGTGCAGGGAACAAGTGACATGGCTAGACACATGACTGTACATACAATGTATACACATCTCCCATATACAGCACATACCCTACTCACATGCACACACAACACCTATCAACCTGTCCCCTCCTTACCTGTCTCCTGTAGTCTGGTGCAGTTGGCATTCAGTAAGAGCTTCTCTTCTTCTCTGATGAGAGCTGAACATAGGGTAAGTGTGATACAGAGTGTGCTGGACTGTGAGCAGCATTCTGATTGGTGAAGTAGCCCCTGCTGACTCTGCCAATCAGTGCTGCTCTCACTCTGCACTGACACTTGAGGCTGCTACCTACTCTGTCCCCCCAAGATGCACAGAAATATAGGAGGCAAAGGGTTAACTTCTTCCTCCTCTGTGCTCTGCTCTCCCCACTTACTGTATTCTCATGCTTTCATATGGATTATTTTTTATTGAAGTGGCTAAAAAAGTGGGGGGGGACCGTCCACCACCCAGAAAAAAGTGGGGGGGACCAGTCCCCTCTGTACCCCCCTAAATTTACACCTATGCTGACGTACCACAGACACCAGCAGTACTAGACAGCTAGTCAGAAATGACAGTCACATACATTATTTGAAACAAGAGTATTACTGCATGCTCGGTCTAGCTATTGTGTTTAATTACATTAGTTAGTACAGAAATAATGAAGATTAAGTTTTAGAGTAATCACTTAGGTATTTATTTAGTTTAGCTGGGAAAGCTTAGGTGATTGCTAATTTAGCAAAGGAATTGTTTAAATTTTCACCTACCAACTAAATTGGGGCTTCAAACATTATTGGTAATTAGGATTATACCTGCGACGTGTATGAACTGTAGTAGTTCAGGTTCATCCGTACTGGCGCATTCTACACTGCTTTAAGGTTGCTTTCACACGAAGCGTTTTTTGATGCAGTTTTGGGTGTATTTTTTGTACATTAATTGCTGTGCCTTTCTGCACAAAATACACATGTAAAAACAACTCAAAAACGCTCTGTGTGAAAGCACCCTAAAGCTATTTAGAACTGGTCTCTCTATGCCAAGTTCATACATGTCACCCTTAAAGGTTAGAATTTTTGACAATTCTTCTCTGTGAAATAGCTCTAGTTCAGTCAATTTGTTTTGTCGAATGTTTGTGAACAACACACAGATTCTCAAAGGAATTTAGGTCTGGACTGTGACAGGTCCATTATAACACATGAATATACTTTGACGTAAACCATTCCATTGTAGCTTGGCTGTATGTCTAGGGTCGTTGTCCTGCTGGAAGGTGAATCTATGCCCTAATTTCAAGTCTAACAGGTTTTCCTCCAGGATTGCCCTGCAGCTTCCCAGTCCTTGCTGAAGCAAAGCATCCCAACATCATGATGCTGCCATCACCATACTTCACCGTAAGGATGGTGCGTTCAGGGTGATGTGCCGTGTTGGCTTTCCTCCATGTTTAGCGTTTGGCATTTTGGCCACAAAATAAAATTTTGCTCTCATCTGAGCAAAGCACCTTCTTTCACATGCTTCCTGTGTCTCCTGCAGAGCTTTTTGCAAACTTGATTTGGTTTGCAAAAGGGCTTTCTTCTTAACACTCTTCCATAAAGGCCAAATTTGTTCAGTACATGACTAATAGTTGTTCTGTGGACAAATTCTCCCACCCAAGGTGTGGATCTCTGCAGCTTATCCAGAGGGACCTTGTGCCTCTTGGCTGCTTATCTAATCAATGGTATCCTTGTTTGGGCTTTCAGTTTAGATAGACGGCCAGTGAATTAGAAACTGGTTGGAAGAATTAAAATGAGTTTGTTTTATTTTACAATCTACTCCATGTTAAACTACACAGCATACTGTACATAGTGGTTACCTAGTATAAGGTCATAATTAGAGTTTCAGCCTTTATATGCAGAAACACACCTGCCAGATAAAGAGATCTCCATCTATTAATAAAAAATGCCCTTATAGAGTAATAAGAAAAACTTCAAAAGAAAATGTTCCCAACTGTTTGCGCATACCATCGACCATATCAGAAGTATAAAAGGTACAATCCAAAATGAATAAAAGTTGGGACTTTTGTATTACACCTTCATTATTTCTTCTGCAACATTTTATGTTTGATTCCCATAGTCCATCTACTTCAACAAGACACCAAAAAGTTGGCCTTATTCACATTCAGTTTCAAATACTGTGTCTTACACAGCAACAGAAGGTAGCCATTTCTTTTATCACACTATATACTTTTCTTTTTTTTTTATTTAGTGTTTGCGAGCAATATCTTGTCATCTGAAAAGTTTTTTGGACATAGGAAGATTAGCAGTTGTGCCATACTCCTTCCATTTATGGATGATGGATTGAACAGTGTTCCGTGAGATGTTCAGAGCTTGGGCTGTTTTTAAGGCCTTACCCTGCAATACACTTTGACACAACTTTATTCATGATGCGGTTTGTTCACTAATGTTCTCAACCTCCGAGATATTGACAAAACAACTGTTTAAAATACAGAGAATAAAATACATAATATGTACTCTTTTTACTACTAAGGTGACTTCTAAAGACAATTGGCCACACTGGATTTTATTTAGGAATATCAGAGTACAGGGGTCTGAAAACATATGCATGCCACACTTTTCAGTTTTTTAATTTGCAAAAAAATGTAAAAGCATGTATAGTTTTCTGAAGACTTCACACATACTTGCTAAGTTGCATATACAAATAAAAGTGCTTGGAGTTGTGTGGCATTCATCATCTAGTTCCAAAGGGTATTGTTTACAATGAAGCGCTCATCAGTGTGCGATGTAGCCAAAGGAAGTCCACTTCTTTGTATTTCTATGACTCTTCCAGTCTCTTTGTATCTCTGTTGCAACCTGCTGATGACACTCTGTGACACTCTAAGCTCAGTGGCCACATCCATCTTAGAGCATCCTGCTGGAAGCCAAGCAATGGTGAGGTACTGTTGATCAACTGTAAGGTGTTGTCTTGGTCTCAAGATGTAAAAATGTGAACAACATGATGAGGAGGACTGTTTAAAACCCAATTCACATTGATTCCCTAAATTTATTGGGCGATTCAGTCTTCTTGTGTTTCTTCCATTTTCTAATAATTGCACCAACAGTTGTTGTCTTCTCACCGAGCTGCTTGAATATTTTCCTGTACCCCATCTTAGCCTTGTGCAGGTCTACAATTTTGTCTCTGGTGTCTTTAGACAGCTCTTTTGGTCTTGGCCTTGGTGGAGAGGTTGTAGTGTAATTGATTATGTGTGAGGATAGGTGTCTTTTATACAGGTAACAAGTTTAAACAGGTGCAATTAGTAAAGGTAATGTGTTCAATGTAGGAGGGTTTCTTAAAGAAAAGCTAACAGTTCTGTGAGAGCCAGAATTGTTGCTGACTGGTAGGTGATCAAATACTTATTTCATGCAATAAAATGCAAATTAATTATTCAAAAATCAGACAATGAAATTTCAGGATTTTTTTTTAGATTCTTTCTCTCACAGTTGAAGTGTACTTACAATAACATTACAGACCTCTCCATTTTTTTAGGTGGGAAAACTTGCAAAATCTCCAGTGAGTCAGCTATTTATTTTTCCCACTGTATATCTGGCTATCTTTTGAGATAAGGGACTATGGGTATGCTCCTCCTCTCTTTCATGTTAAACACTTCTGGCTCCTCTTCCTCCTCTGTGCTGTGGTTGGAACAGAAGGACCTGTGTTGATATCATAGTTACCTATCACATGTTGTTTACCTGGGGCCCGAGTTCGACATATCGCGGATCGGGTTGACAGATTGCTGGGTGGGGCTGGTGAGAATCCAGCTGTCATGGTCCACATTGGCACCAATGACAAAGTTAGAGGTAGGTGGAGTATCCTTAAAAATGATTTCAGGCACTTAGGTCAAAAGCTCAAGGCAAGGACCTCCAGAGTAATATTTTCAGAAATGTTACCTGTTCCACGGGCCACACCAGAGAGGCAGCGGGAGATTAGAGAGGTGAATAAGTGGCTCAAAAATTTGTGTAGGAAAGAGGGATTTGGGTTTTTGGAGAACTGGGCTGACTTCTGTCTTGGCTACAGACTCTATGCTAGGGATGGGCTGCACCTAAATGGGGAGGGTGCAGCTGTATTGGGGGACAAAATGGCTAGGAAGCTGGAGGAATATTAAAACTAGGGACTGGGGGGGAGGGTAACTACAAATATAGCATGCAGGATAGTGAAGATAGAGAGCTCGGAATGATGAGCAATACAGGGGGGGGAGTGGAGGGAGGGGGTGTAGCAATAGTTAAAAAGTGTAACGGTCAGTGGTAGTGGATCCTCTGGACCACTGCAAGCGATGGTATTAAGACACGCCAGGGAGCGGAATCTAAGTAGGTCCCGGTTTTCCCCCCGAGCCCGCCGCAAAGCAGGATGGGGCTTGCTGCGGGGGTTGCTAAAAGGTCGCTACCCCCGAAGTGGGCTTGCTTGGGGGTGGCAGCCTTTGGGGGCAAATGTGGTACAGAAAAACTTTAGGGGGTCGTAGTCGGGGGCAGGGGGAGGTCAGTACAGGCGGCAAAAGGGTTTGTGGTCGGGGGACGGAGGGAGAAGGTCGGTTCACAGGGGTAACGCAAACACTATATGGAACACTTCCTCTCAAGGCACCGGGCCTATCGGTTCGGGAAGGGGCTAAGAAAGGGCAGGGCTTAAATTTCGGTCGGGGCCCGTGAGACCAATTTACCGGCACGCTTTTCCCTTTAAATTTTCGGGGCGCCCACCCCGGCCCGGGAGCAGGAGCGCCGGGACTGGGACGGAACCCGGAGTGTGGCGAGGTAAGTGGGACCCAGAGCTGCCGGGGGTGAGGCCGCTGCGGAAGTGCGGGTGTGCCTGCGACCGACACGGGGGTCGCAGGGACACCCATCACAGTATCCCCCCCTTTGGCCTCCCCTCTTTCTCTCTTTCTGGCCCGCATAAACTTAGACAAGAAACCCTGATCCAGGATGTCCTCCTTTGGCTCCCACGATCTTTCCTCCGGCCCAAACCCCTTCCAGTCGACCCAAAAAAATCGTCTCTCCCTAACTGTCTTCATGGACAAAATTTCTTTGACTATAAAAACATTGGTGGAGTCGGCTACGGGAGACGGGGGAACCACTGACCGAGAGAACCGGTTATGGATGACCGGTTTCAGCAGGGAGACGTGGAAGGAGTTTGGGATGCGCGTAGCAGGAGGAAGTCGGAGCTTGTAGGCCACAGGATTGATGCGCCTCAGGACTTCAAAGGGACACTTTGGAGGTTTATAGGAGCCGCGGACACCAGGCGCTCTGGAGGTACGATGTGCCGAGGAGCGGCCTCCTCTTCTCCACTAACATCTGAGGCATGGGAAAGGGCATCGGCTTTGACGTTCTTCTCTGCCGGTTGGAAATGGATCACATTTTTGAACCGGGCGAAGAACAGAGACCACCTTGCTTGGCGTGGGTTTAGACGTTGCGCTGTTTGGAGGTAGAGGAGATTTTTGTAGTCAGTGAAGATATTCACAGGATATTGAGCACCCTCTAGGAGGTGGCACCATTCTTCCAGAGCGAGCTTAATGGCCAGAAGCTCCCGATCCCCGATGGTATAGTTCCTTTCCGCAGGTGAAAATGTTCTGTAAAAGAGCCCACAGGTCCGAGTCTTGCCTTTGGGCTCTTTTTGGGTGAGGACCGCCCCAGCCCCCACGGAAGAGGCATCTACTTCTAAGAAGAAGGGTTTTCTCGGTATGGCTGAGAAAACCAGATGCAGAAGCAAAGGCTTTAAATTTGGGAAAAGGCCTCTTCGGGGGTAGGGGCCACAGTTCGGTTTGGGGCATGCTTTTTGGTGAGGGCCACAATCGGTGCCACCCCCCTTTCAAAAATTGTGGTGAACGCTGTAGTAATTGTTGAAGCCCAAGAATCGTTGTAGGCCCCAGGCCAACGGGTCGTGGCCACTGCAGGCGGTGGACAGTTTAGGGAGTCCACTGCAGCCCTTCTCCGAGTTATTATCCGGGAACGGGACGGTCTGGTGAAACGGGCATTTTTCTAGCTTGGCGAAAGGATGGTTCTCAGCGGGGCTTTCGGGGCCCGGGCGCACATGCAACTGGGGGGTCCCCCAATAGGCGAAAACACCAAAATGTCATCCAAGTAACAACCACGCAGACATACATGATTCTAAAAATGTCATTGACATTTTCTTGGAAACTGCTGGGCATTGCCCCCAGCCGAAGGGCATCACTAAATACTAAAGTGCCCATCACGAGTTTTGAAGGCCTTTTTCCACCGTCACCTTCTCGGACCCCGGACGAGTTATACCCCCCCCGAAAATCCAATTTGGAGAAGACTTTGCAGGGGACCCGACAAAGATTTTTGGTAATAAAGGGGGTAAAAGGTCCCGGTTTTTGATAGTGACTTTTTTGGACCGGGGTAGTCGATGCGGGGCGAAGGAACCATCTTTCTTCTCCACAAAGAAAAATCCGGCCCCCCTGCCGGAGAAAAGTTTTGCGGATAAACCCTTTTTTAAGTTTTTTTTAATGTAGGCCGACATAGTCGAGTCTCGGGTACCGAGAGCGGGTAGACCCAACCCCGGGGTGGCACCCCGGGCAGCGGTCTAAAAGGAAATGTAGGGATGATGGGGGGGGAAGAGCCCTCCGTGCTTTAAAGGAAGATTCCTGGGAAGTCCTGAACTTGGTGGCAAGCCGGGAAGGGCTTAGGGAGACGGGGGAGGGAAAGGGCGCGCCAGCCCTGGAAGAGGCTATGCAAATGGGCAGAGCCCACCTGACTCCGCAAGAACTTAACCCCACGATGAGGGGACCTATGCCTCACGCGGCAGCCCCAAAAATCTCCTCAGGGGTTTCCCTCCCCTCCCCAATCCAGGAAACGACGCACCTAGGGTTCATGGGAGAGGCGTCCCTAGGTGTGAACAATCCCTCTCCATGGCTCATGCTGCCAGTCCTGGTCACAACCAATTCTGGGATCTCGTTTCAAGTGGCTGCCTTCCTGGATTCTGGGTCTGTCGGGAATTTTATGGATGCTGCTTTGGTGGCCAAGTATCATCTCTCGGTGGTCTGCTTAGACCAACCCTTGGTCATCTCGTCCATTAGTGGTGAACTCTTGAGTGACTCCATCCTCTTCCGGACTGAACCGGTGGTCCTACAACTCGGAGCATTGCACAAGGAGAAGATCGCATTCTTCGTGCTACCACACTAATTTTATTATGCTTAGGGAGGCCCTAAACAGTATTGACTGGGACAATGTGTTTAAAAATGGCAGAACAAATAATAAATGGGATATTTTTAAAAACATCCTAGGCACCCACTGTGAGAGGTACACAGTAATGGTAATAAAATAATTAGAAAGAGGAAAAACCCAAGGTGGATCAACAGGGATGTAAAAGAGGCAATAAATCACAAAAAGAAAGCGTTTCAACTATTAAAACAGGAGGGTAGTGAAGAGGCGCTAAGAAGCTATAGGGAAAAAATAAAGTGTGTAAAATAATGATAAAGGCAGCAAAGCTGGAGACAGAAAGACATATTGCCATAGAAAGTAAAACTAACCAAAATATTTTTTAACTATATAAATAGTAAAAAGATTAAAACAGAAAATGTTGGCCCTTTGAAAAGTAGTGAGGGAAAGACTGTAGAGGGCGATGATAAAAAAGCAAATCTATTAAACAATTTTTTCTCCAATGTATTTATCGAGGAGGATGACCTTTCTGTTGATGAGAAGGGGGATGAGGTAAACTCCGTCTTAAAAAGATTAAAATAGACAAATCCCCAGGTCCTGATGGTTTACACCCGCATGTCCTAAGGGAGTTAAGTGATGTCATAGATAGGCCCCTATTTTTAAATTTTTTATGGACTGTCTAAAACGGGGTACCCCCCAAAAGGGAAATTGGCGCATAGCAAATGTGGTGCCAATATTCAAAAAGGGGTCAAAAAGTGATCCTGGTAACTATAGGCCGGTAAGTTTAACCTCTGTTGTGGGTAAAATTTTTTGAAGGTTTTCTCAAGATGCTATCCTGGAGTATCTCACTGAAATAAATGTATAAGGGTCGTTCCAACAGGGGTTTTATGAAGGATCGGTCTTGCCCAAAACTAACTCATCAGCTTCTATGGGGAAGTTAGTTCTAGACTGGATTGGGGTGACGCACTGGATTCAAAAATTCTAGATTTCTAAAGCATTTGATACGGTGCACATAAAAGTTGGTAAGTAAAATGAGAATGCTTGGACTTGGGGAAAATGTATGCAAGTGGGTAAGCAACTGGCTCAGAGATAGAAAACAAAGAGTGGTAATTAATGGTGCATACTCAGACTGGATCCCTGTTACTAGTGGGGTACCAAAGGGCTCAGTATTGGGCCCTATTCTCTTAAACATCTTCGTTAATGATGTTACACAGGGATTGCACAGTAGAATATCGATCTTTGCAGACGATACTAAGTTCTGTAAAGTAATCAACACAATAGAGGATAATGTGTTATTACAAAGGGATCTGGATAAATTTGGAGGGCCCGGGCAGAGAAAGGGATGGAGGTTTAACACAGATAAATGCAAGGTTATGCACATGGGGAGGAAAAATCCATTACATGACTACATGTTAAATGGAAAAACTCTGGGTAAAAGTTACATGGTGAAGGACATGGGAATCCTGGTGGACAGTAAACTTTATTGTAGCCAACTAGTGTCAGACAGCAGCTGCCAAGGCAAATAGATCATGGGGTGTAAATTTTAAAAGGGCATAGAAGCACATGAAAGAGAACAATAATTCTCCCACTATACAATCACTGGGTTTGACCACACATAGAATATTTTGTACAGTTTGGCACCAGTGCACAGGAAAGACATTGTAGAGCTTGAACAGGTACAAAGGCGGGGAAAAAAAAATAATAAAAGGAACTGGGTGGACTACAATACCAAGAAAGATTACAAGATTAGAGTTATTTAGTTTAGAGAACAGACGTCTTCGGGGGACATAATGAATATGTTTAAATATATTAAAGATCAATATAGAGATCTCTCTCAAGATTTTTTTTATACCCAGGACTGTATCCAGAACAAGGAGGCATCCTCTATGTCTTGAGAAACAAAAGTTTCTACATAAACATTGAAAGGGATTCTTTACTGTAAGAGCAGTGAGACTGGAACTCCCTGCCAGAGGAACTTGTCATGGTGAATTCAATACAGCGTTAAAAATAGGGTTTTGGATGCATTTCTAGAGCGTAATAATATAACCAAGTTTATAGTTCTAGGATTCTGGAGAGGGGTCGTTGATCCAGGGTTTTTTCCCGATTGCCAGATTGGGTCGGAAGGAATTTTTCCCTAAAATGAGGACAATTGGGTTCTACCCCATTGGATTTTTTGCCTTCCTCTGGATCAACACTTTAGCACAACAGGCTGAACTGGATGGAAACGCCCTTGTCTTTTTCGGCCTTACAAACTATGTAACTATGTAACCTGTCCCACAACCCCTACTGCTTATTTTACATACCACAGGTTTAAACAAACTTGTAGTGTAACAGAACTGCTTCTTGTGGTGTGTGGGACTCATGTGTAACCACCAGTGGCACCCTTCCCCTTTTCACTGCATCTGGTGCCCCGGGAAGTTGCCCTGACTGCCCACCCCAAGAAACAGCCTTTTTTCTGCTGCAGGGATGTGGCTATGGGGCAACAGTGGTATCAGTTGCACTAGACTCTGATGCTAGAGGAGATCTAAAGAGCCCACTGACATAGGAGAGAACACCATAACCTGTTACAGATTTTGCATTGGGGTCTAGAAGCTCCAAATGAGTCTGCTGGCCTACTGTAGATAAGTATGTGTGTTCCACTTAGAAATGCTGTGGAGTTTCACAGATATATAGTTTAAAAACAAGCTGGGGCAGGGTTTTAAGTGCCATTGGGGTGGTTGCCACTGGCCTATTCTTACCTGACTTGATATGATTGACAGATCTATATGTAAGCCGAGTACCGAGGGCAGGTTTACCGGAATACAGCGAAGTCACGGACAAAGAACACGACTCCAACACAAGCAAAACAACGGTTTGTTTTACTGAATTTTCTGAAACAAGTTGGTGAACAGATCCCCCAAACACAAATTTACAAATACATATCCTGGGCCCCTGTGCTGCACAGCGCGCCGCTAGAAGTGTATTCTCTGGATGCCTGGTAACTTTATCTAACCATGGGGTTCGGAAAGGCCGATAACCCCTTACCTTTTTAATACCGTAAGCACCAACGGGAACAATTGTGTGTGGTGGCAGTTGCAGGGGCTCGTGGTGCAGCACAGCAGCTTACACAGCTTAAATGGATTTACCCACTTCCCTCCCAAATACACATGCGACACAAACCGGTTCCAGTAGATAACAGTGTGGTATCAAACTCTCCAAGTCCTGCACAGGAGGATGTATTTGGGAAACCCTCCTTTGGCCTGTAACTGAGCATAAACTAACTAAACTAATATCAGGCCTTCTCACAGTTCTAAGCTCGTTGGCGTGCATGCATCCGCTGAGGTACCTTAAAGATGGCTGGCAATTCCTGTCCTCCAGTGCAGATCCTTGTGGATGAAGTGGATGATCCGGCTGCAGACAGTCCTCTCTATCTTGGCAGCTTGTCCTTCTTGTCCAGGAGGTCTCTCTCTCTCTCTCTGCGGTGGCGTCTGTATAGACAGTCAGGCTCTCCTCTGTCTCTGAAACAACTGTGAGTCCTAGCTCCTTTATAGCTCAGTTTCTGTCTCTGTCTGTTCTCCTCTCAGTCTCAGCAGCTTCTCTAAAATGGCTGCTGCCATGTGCCAGTCTTATACCATGTCCCTCATTTGCATATACTGGAAACTGGACATAGCGGCATCTTGTGGCCAAATAGTAGAATACAAAGAAACATTTCACAACTGTCATGCATGGGATTTTACTTGAAAAAACACAGCGACGCTGGCCCACTATCCCACATCTACCTATACACAGATAAAAAGAGACCTGTCATCAAGCCAAGTTAGGCAGGAAGAGGCTGACCGAGAATGCCCAGATGGCAGTTAACCCTGTACAAATGGATTTTTTCCTGTGCCCATTTTATGTACCCCCAGGGTCTATGTAAAGCTAAACAGGCAATTAAACACTTTCCTACTGATTAATAAATAAGACAGGGCTGAAGTCTATAACTTTATTAACCAGTTGTAGGATTAGGGTAAAACCGAGGAACAAAATAAGAACATGTGCTATTAGATTATGGCAGTACATAAATACAATATAAACAGTGAATAGAAATACAGTCTGAAATTATACATGTCCGACCATTTCTATTTTTAATCTTCCTCTAGTGATTTATGAGCAATTAGCACCTTCAGAACACCCCTTTAATATCATGCCTAGGGGCAGCAAAGCTAAATTTACAAGTAAGCACTGGAGGGTCAGTGCCTATGGCAGCTTATTGCAGGAAGATTTCTAAACCCCTTCCCTGTCAGAAGACTTCCTGGTAAATCTGGCATCTTTTTATTGGGGATGGGGGTTGGAGAAGAAACAGCAGTCTCTGGGACTGTTTGAGCATAGTCTGTAGAAGCTGCTCCTCCAGTCAGAAAGCTGGCTGAACAGGCTGTTATATTGAGCTATCCCACAGGGGTACATAAGTCAGATGAGTGGAGGGCAAGGATGGAGAGCTGCTCATTGGATGAGGGGTGTGCACAAAGGGCAGCCAGACACATTCCTCATGAAAGGAGAGGACTGAGACAAACTGAGACAACTGAGGGCAACCACAAGGATGGGAACTCTCTGGATTGGTCTTCTGTCATCTTTCCTCAATTTCTAACTTCACTTAATTCTCCTTTGCTTCTCTGACCAACAATCTTATCTCCTTCATTATCACTAATTCTCAGCCTTTCTGGACCCAAAACCCGCCCCTCATCCATACAGAATTTTCCGCTCCATTAATACTCAGGAACTCACAGACACCATACAGTCCCCAATGCCCCAAACTCCTCCCTCTCTGTCCAGACCGGGTGTCAAACGTTACAATGAAACTCTCGCAACCACCCTGGACTTTTTGGCACCACTCCCCACACCGCACCACCAGAGAAACCCCGCACCCTTGGCCACCCCTCAGACCGTTTTCTCCAGCGAGTTCCAGGGGCTAGCGGTGTGGAAAAAGTAAAGGGGCTCTGCGACTTTTCCACTAAAAATTCATGCTCAGACTTTTCACAGCCCTTCACTGAAAAAAAAAAATTTTTTTCTCCCTCTTTCCCCACAAAAAAACCCAAAACGCCTTTTGGGAACCCCTTCCACTCCCTCCTAAGGCCCTAAAGTCAGGCTCCGGTCACTGCCCTCTGTGCTGAAGACCGGGCCATCACTTCAAAGAAAAAATTGAAAATTCCGGAAAAACACCCAATCACAATCCCCAAAAATAATACCACCTGCCCCTCCCCCAACCTCTAATCTACTCGCACCCTTCCCCCGACGACAGAGGAAGAAGTGTCCGGGTTCTCCTGTCTCCCCCCCACCTGTTTACTGACCCCTTTCCATCCCATCGCCCAGTCTTTTCTCCAGCTGTCCTCTCTCACCTTACTGCTATCTGTAACCTTCTTTCCACGGGGATCTTTATTTTCCTTCAAACACCCATCAAACCCCCTTTACTAAAAAAGCCCCTCGGGACCTGTCCTTGTTAAAAACTCCCGACCAGTTCTAACTGCCCTTCATTCTAAACCCCTGGAAGCTTTTTTTACTCTCGTAATCAGTTTCTCCTGCTAACTTCTTCTTGCCCCGCTGCAATCGGGTTTGCACCTAACCCACGGAAACTCCCTTTTTAAAAAGTCTAAAAACCTCCTAACAGCAAAATTCAGGGTAACACTCATTGTTGCTTTTTGGGATCTCTCGCAGCATTTGACCTGTGGATCACCAACTTCCCCCTCAGCAAGCTCAGCACCTTTGGGCCCTCCAGACCCGCTCTGTTTTGGGTTTCGTCCACCTCTCTGGCTCCTCGTGTTCGTTTTTTGGTTCCACTCCCCCCCTTTTCCCTCTTGCGTTGGAGTTCCCTCAGGGATCAGTTGGGCCCTTTTCCCTCTTTTCATTGTACACACCCCCCATTGGAAAAAACATCAGAAATTTTGGTTTTCCCAGTACCATTTCTATGCGGATGCCCCCAAATTATATCCCTCTCCCGTGACATCACCCACCTTGCTAAAAAAACCCAGTGATATCGTCCGCTGTCTTGACATCATTCCTCCTCATCTGAAATAAAACCCCAAAAAAGACTGAACTTCTTGTTTTTCCCCCATTAAAAACCCCCCCCGCTATTTTGTTTCTGTTGTGGTACACCTTTTTCCCCTGGGCAGCAGGCCCGCGTCTAGGGGTTATATTTGATTTGATCTGCCCTTCTCCCCATTTCCCAAATCCGTTGCCCCCTGTCACCTGCCCTCAAGAATATCCCCAAAATTTCCCTTTTTCTCACTGTGGAAACGACTCAAACTCTCTTACTGTCTTTTCTTTCTCGTTTGATACTGCAACCCATGCTTATGGGTCCCCTCTCTGAAAACCCCCCCCCTCCAACTGTCCAAAATGCAGACCCCAGGTTTTTTTCTCTCCAGCGCTATTGATGCCTTCCCGTGTCATCATGCCTGGTTGCCATCCAGAAACAGGTACAGTAAAAAACTAGCACTTCACCCAAAAAGCTCCCCAAGGTGTCCCCCTACATCTTCCTCCCAGTCTTGTCTACCGCCCTACCCTGCTTTCCGCTTGCATGATATCAAAATTCCTCAGTCTTCGAATTCCCTGCCGAAAAAAGATTTCACACTGCGGTACCAATTCTCTGGAAAAGTACCGGGCGTCAGGCAATTACAACCCCCAGTTTTAGAGGGCCCCGAAAAAATTTTATTTCGGTCTGGCCCCCCAAGATCCTAATGCTATACAACACTGTACTCCCCGCATTGGGACTCACAGGCATTACTGTATATGAGTATGTGGGTGGGGTTCATTTTTATGTAAAACCCCCCTATTTTGAAACATGGTGGACCCTTGTAAAAATTGGATTCTTACGTAGTTTCACCTATACACCCCCAATAGATTGTAAGCCTCACGAGCGGGCCCCCAACCTTGTGTCTATTTTTAAGACTTTTTTTTGTGTTAAAAGACTGTATGTTTACCCTTGAATTTTTTAAATGCTCCGGAAAATGTTTGGGGCTATAGAAATAAAAAATTTTTTTTTTTTTTTTTTTTTTTTTTTTAAGTTTTTAATGATAGCAGTTTTGTCCCCGAATTAGTTTAAATCCCTGTGGATCCATCCCCCCTTTGTTTTTTTATCTTTGTCTTCTAAAGTCATTTTTTTATTTTTTTATCAAAATGTCACATGAGGGGTTTTTTTTTTTTTTTTTTTGGAAATTTGTTATTTATTTATGGGAAAAAATTTAAAAATTAATTTTTGTTTTGGGAACAAAATAATAAATTTTAATTTTTGGTTACCCTACAAAAGTGTTTATTTTTAAAAAAATTTATGGCTTTGCATTGTTGTCCTTAAAAAAACTTACTTTTATTTAAATGGTTTTTGGTGTTGTTTAAAACTTTTTTTTTAAAAAAATGAAAAAATGCGGAGTTGGCAGGGATAAATCACAAAAAATGTCCCAAATACCCAAGGGCTGCTCAGAGGAAATACGGGAAACCCCCGGTGGGCCCCTGAGCATGACAGACCCGGATTTTCCTTTAACTCCTTAACGACTGCCCACTGTCTTTTAAGGTCATTTAAGGTCGTTCGTCTGCAGCGACGGTGTTTTAACCCTTTGATTGCCACGTTCGAACCGCAGCGTAATCAAAAGGGTTTCCCTCTCTGTCGGGTGATCCGACACCCGGGGACCCCCCAGAGCCCGGGGAACAGCTGCCCCAGTCAGCCCTGGGGTCTAGATTAGCCCCCCGGGGGGTTGTTAATAAGCCAGTGATAGGGCAGGGTGTGTGTGCCCCGATACTCCTGTGGCACTGACCAGATTAAAAAGTATTGCAAATTTAAAAATGCTAAAACATTACAAGTGTAAAAAAAAAAAATGGAACACAGTTCCCCTTTGGGTTTAAAAAAAGAAAAAAAATAAAAGTGAATAAAAAAAATAAAAAAAATAAAAAAAAATAAAAAATTTAAAAAAAAAGAATTGTGCATACATTACACACACAAAAAACCCCTACACATATTAGGTATCCACATGGCCGTAACAACCTGTAGAATTAATCTAAAAAGTTATTAAGTGTGAAATATGGTGTAAAAAATGTAAAAAAAAAAAAAATGTAAAAAAAAAGAAAAAAATTCTGCAATTATTTATAAGTGAACTTAAACTATTCCCCCATAAAATACAACTCGTCTAGAATAAAACGAGGCCTCATACGGTTGCGTCATTGAAAAAATAAAAAAGTTACAGCTGTTGAAACATAAGGAGGCAAAAACTAAAAAAAATTTCTGGTCATTAACTACTTTTCAGGCATTTGGCTTAAGGGGTTAAATTGCATATACAATCTTGGGAGAGGCAAAAAGGCAGAGAGTTTTGTTTTATTATGTGTGTTTATTTTACTATTATTTTATTTTACATATTGTGCTCCCCATAAGGTCAGAAGGAGACCTTTGGGAGGATTTTTACATTTTTTTTTATTAGTCCCAGTTACAGAGCTTATCTGGGTCTCATAAGACTATTACTGCTTAGCCTCGGGAGTGATGTGAACGCCAGTGCCTGGAAGGCAGGGAGGGTAATAAACTGCCCCTGTCTTCTCAGTGGAGAGCCAGCTATCGCTGATTGCCGGCTCTTCACCCATGCAGCAGCACAATTAGTGTACAGCTGCAATAAAATGCCACTGCATGGACATATGTTCAGGAAGGTGTTAAGGACCAGTGACCTTTGCTTAGCTTGGTGTAGTTCTCTCGTTTAATGGAGCTTTTTCGTGCACTTTCTGTAGCGTTTTCCATTCCACCATAGGCAATTATATAAGCCGCATCAGGGAGCGGAGTCTAAGGGGCTGCTGACTTTCACAAGGCAGGTTGATCTTGCTGCGGCAGGTTACCCCCAGGTTGCTACCCCTGGAATGACTTGCCTACGGTGGCTGTTGAGGTGTAGCTTGGTACAAAATCGTCAGGCAGGCTCGTAGTTGGGAACAGGCAGGAAGGTCAGGACAGGCGGCAGAGGTTTGTGATCGAGGGACAGAGGCAAATGGGACTGGTACACTGGAATATACTGGAACAATGGTCAGAAATAGCTTTCATGACAGGCACAAGGCACTATGCATCCAGTAAGGGAAAGGAGGAAGAGGCCGTGTCAGCACCCAGCGTGATGGCCCTTTAAATGTCATAGAGCCATTGCACTCACGCCCTAGGCAGTGGGGGCACGCATGCCGGCCAGCAGAGACAGCGCAGGGGCGAGGAGAGGCGAGTAACTCAGTCCTGAGCACAGAGCTGCGGGTGTGCCCGTGGCCCTCATACGGAGGAATGGGTGTGCCCGCGACCCTCACGCTGGAGCACCCATAACGCATCTATGTGTCTGCCAGTCTCTATAAAGGTAGCTGCTACAATTGCTACAAAAGTAAGCACTGTTCTGAAAGTTGTTAAAAAGTTAATTCTATAGCACAAGGCTAGTTGCGTTAAACAAAAAACTTACATGTAAAAATAAAATGATCTTCTTTTCTCCCTCATTGATCACACTGCATTCTCTGGGCAATGTTCAGAATATGTTTCTCTCTGGATTCACCTCCAAGGCTTCACCTTCAGTCATTGCTAATAGATATTCTGGCACAGGCTGTGTACAGCAATATTTCTTGATTATTGTAAAAGAACTGGCACAAGAACATGTGCATTCAAATCCTGTCTTTGTTACTGCAGGATACAAGGATTCATATTCTTGCACAATATCAGTAATGGTGTGAGCAACAGCTATAAAATATAAGGATGGCAGAATACAGAATAGTAATCCTTAAAGAATAAACTGGAAATACATATCTTTGTACCTAAAGTTCGAATTTGATTTTTGTGACTTCCCTGTCTTTCAATATATGATAAAGCCAAAATAACCAGAAATACTTAGGTACTTGACACAATTATGTTTTTGTAATTGCACAGCGTCCATAAATAAAATGCATTTTATTTTGTGTACAATTTAGAAGACTATCACCTTTCAGGATTGCACTACTGAATTATAGGACTTGCAATGGGGCAACCACTGAGGCTATGATTGACAAAATTAGAGGCCTGTTCTACTAGCCATGACCAGGTGCTCCCCGCTAGTTTTCAGACAGAGAAGTGAAAAGAATTAACAAAAGATTTGTCCAAGAGCCAAGGACCACCTTTGAAGAGCTACTATCATCACTCTCTTCTGGCCATCAGTGACATCGCTGAGAGTATATACACACCCCTATACCACGGTTTGTATAATTATTTTGTTTATATCTGTCCATTGGTACTTATTGTCTATAGCTCCCCAGAGGAACCGTACTTTTGGCATGGGGAAACGCGCTACTGTTTACTCTAGTGACCTCTTAGCTATATCCTTCATGTGGACATTTTTTTCTTACCAGTTTTCTTTTTTTAAGTGAAACAACATATCCACTGTTTTGGGGGGTATATGATCTATGATTAACCCCCCATTTAGGGATTAATAGGGACAGCCTCTGCAGCATGGGGTTGGCCCTTTTTCTCAGCTGTCATTGGAATCATTGGAAGTGAAAAGCTAAGTGTAACTTGATAGTTTATATCTAAATTTCTCGATCTTTCTACATACTTTGTAACTAGAATGGGCATTTGACATTCAGGACTCTCGGAAAGATGGGTGATTTTTTTTCTGTCTCTCTCTCTCTCAACACACACACACACACTGATATATCCTGCAGATTATTACACCTCTGACCTCTACAGAACAAAACTATACACTTTATCTGTTTGTGTTTACATGGGACTGCACATCTGTCTCATAAGTGGTTTAACGTGGGACCTTGTATCTGTCTCACAAAAGTTTTATCTGGGACTGACATGAGATTTACATGGGTCTGCTGATGTAAGACTGCACATATTACATGGGACTGCTGTGTTGTCTCTTTCTATTTTATGTGGAACTGTACATGAAATTCACGTGGGTCTGCCAATGTAAGACTGTACATCTTACATGGAACTACTGTGTTTTCTGTTTTACATGGGTAAATCTCTCTCTCCCCTCCAGGATGCGTGAGTACATATAATACTATTGAGATTTTGAACTGTGTCCTTATAATAACAAAATTAAGGGCCACATGTATGAAAACTATCTAGGTCTAAAATTCACTGTGTTGCCATAGCAACCAATCAGAGTGCCCCTTACATTTTTCCAGAACACTATATGAAATGAAAGGGGCGCTCTAATTGGTTGCTATGGGCAACAAAGTGAATTTTAGAACTAGACAGTTTTCATACATGTGGCATACAATAATAAGCTGCTAGAATGGCACAGCCAATCACCTGACCCGAATCCAATAGAAAATCTATGGAAGGAACTAAAGCTAAGAGTTCATAGAAAGAACTCACAGAACCTACAGGATTTGAAGAGTATTGTGCCTCATAAAGAAACAAATCACTGCAAATCATATGGAAACTTGTATAAATCAAAACAAGTCACTGCTAACAAAACGAATAAACTCTAGAGTATTATCAATTTAATTAAAAAACTTACATTTTAATGTAAAATAAAGTTAATAAAAGCATAATTCTCTTCACATATAGGAGCAATAAAGGGGTCAGAATAAAGAATTCACAATTCTCAGTCTGTTCTTTGGTTTAAGGGTGAAATAGTCCTCCAAAAAAGGTATTAGCCTTGGCCGGTTATGAAAAATTGGGGAGACCGCATGTAATTTTTAAAAAAAATTATTTATGTATTCAAAATAATAATTAGCATGGTTCCTTCTCCTTTTTCATAACCAGCCATGGTAAAACCAGCAGCTGGTTACCCAGCTCTTCTCAGTACACCTAGTGCATTGTGGTAATAGTGATGAGGGTTAATGCTGTACATTTCTGCATAAGAAAAGCATCCAAAAATGCATCAAAAAAACATTAATAAGTAGAATGTATTTATCTTGTAAAGTGGTTGTTATATTTCATAACACTTTTTTTGTGTATATGTATGTATTCATGTATGTAGGTGTTGTGTATGTATGTATATATATGTGTGTATGTATGTGTATTTATTTGTATATGTGTTCATGTGTATATATGTGTATATACATGTATATGTGTATGTTTGTGTAAAAGTAATTTTTTCTATTTATTTTTTGTTTGTCTATTTATTTATTTTTCATATTTATTTGAACACTATAGTTTTGTATCAAAATGTGTTGCATTTCATCAGTACCCCCATTTCACCCTTATAAGGTCAATAAGTTCTCTCATATCTAGCTTTCTCCATCAGTTTATTATAAACTGGAAATAACCCCTAACACATCACAGTTAGGGATCTCTATTCTACCCTAGCAAAGCCTCAACTGCTAATCTACAAATTTATTAGTCTCTAGGATTTCAGTTTTTGTAAAGAAACAACTTCATTCACTGCTCAGTCAGGTGCTGACATTTTCATTGCTACAGTAGAAACATTATATTACCTTCTCAGCCACTGACTCAGGATAGTTAGGAGCAGTATCTTTTGTATATCTCTGCTTAGACTCTCCTTGTGTCTGTTTAACCCCTTAAGCCGAACGCCTGAAAAGTAGTTAATGACCAGAACATTTTTTTAGTTTTTGCCTCCTTGCGTTTCAATAGTTGTAACTTTTTTATTTTTTCAATGATGCAGTTGTATGAGGCCTCGTTTCATTCGGGACAAGTTAATACTTTATGAGGGAATAGTTTAAGTTCACTTATAAATAATTGCAGTATTTTTTTTTTTTTACACCATTCACACTTAATAACTTGTTAGATTAATTCTACAGGCTATTACAGTCGTGTGGATACCTAATGTGTAGGTTTTTTTGTGTATATCTTTATGCACAATTATTTTTTTTTTTATATTTATTTTTTATTTTTTTTATTTATTTTTTTTATTTATTTTTTTTACACGTTTTATGTTTTTTTTTACTTTTTTTTTTTAATCCCATTAGGGAAAACTGTTGTAAATTTTTTAAATATTTTTTTCCCGACTTAGTAATTTATTAGCATATTCATATATGCTAATACATTATAATCTGTGTCAGTCTGACACAGGCAGTGATCAGGACGCCACACAGTGTGTCCTGGTCACTGCCTTAGTACACAGACAGCTCTGGGGCCACTCTAGGTCCCCAGAGCTGACTGTGCAGCCATTCCCTGAGCTCTGTCGGGTGACCGGGTGTTCTGATCACCCGAGAGAGCAGGGGAACCCTTTGATTGCGCTGCGGTAACGCACCGCCGCAATCAAAGTGTTAAAGAACCGGGTTGCGGAGGTTTCCTCCGCTCCCCGGTACTCGCAGGAGATGCTCTGGGATCGGGACTGTGTACTACAGCCCTGATCCCAGCGCAGCTGCGGCCCCGTGCGCCGCAAACACCGAATTCTGCAGCGACGTCTAAAGACGTCGCTGCAGACGAACTACCCGCACCAGCCGACGTCTAAAGTCGGCGGGCGGTCAGTAAGGGGTTAAATACTTGTATTGCAGATCGTTGCACCTTGTCCATGCAACACATTACGCTCAGCTGACACATAATTGCACACAATGAGCATTAGTCAGCTGAGTGCAACAAACAGGATTTAAACCTTTGTCTTAGCTTCACTTCACTGTATGAACCTGATGAAACGCTATCAAGCAAGAAATGTGTAGTCCTGGTTTAAAGTATTAATAAACTGTATCTTACACTTTAACAGTCTAGCACTATAATCCACTCTTTTTCCCTCCATCACTCTATATTTTAGTTGTGATTTTTACTAAATTACTGATATCTTCCTACCACTCGGCAACGCTTGGAGCCAAGGAAGAGAGGGAGCTGTTGTAACTGACCTATCAGCTATGGGAAAATTGCGCCTCCAGCATTGTGCAACATAATCAGGTTATTGGGATACTGACCAACGGATAAACTTTTATTCCAGACGATCAACACTAGGTGCACCCGTTTTTTCTTCCTTTTTGTTTTATAGACAATTTGCATAGAAGAGGTCACAGTGTTCGCACTTGTGTTGCAATTGGGGAATAGTAGATGCCGACACTGACATTCTGGAGTTTGCAGCGTGATGACATCACATCGCCTGCTCCAGATTCAAAGAGCGGTGTTTGTCGGGAGAACAGCCAGGAGCTGAGGTGGAAGAGGCTATGCAAGTGGACAGAGCCCACCTGACTCCGCAGGAACTTAATCGACGACGTGAGGGGAACCTATGCCTCTACTGCGGCAGCCCAGAACACTTCCTCCGGGGTTGTCTGCTCCGTCCGCAACGTCGAGGAAACGCACCCACCTAGGCTTCGTGGGAGAGGCGTCCCTAGGTGTGAGCAATACCTCTCCCCGTCTCACCTTGCCGGTTCAGATCATGACCCATTCCGGAACTACGATCCAAGCGGCCGCATTCCTGGAATCCGGATCGGTCGGGAATTTTATTGATGCTACCCTGGTGACTAAGTATCGCCTCCCATTGGTCCGCTTAGACCAGCCCTTGGTCATCTCGTCAGTCAGCGGCGAACTACTGAGTGATCGTATCCTCTTCCGGACGGAACCGGTGTCTCTGCAAGTGGGAGCTCTACAAAAAGAGAGGATCGCGTTCTTCGTGCTACCCCGTTCTTCCTCTGTTATTCTTCTGGGGCTTCTGTGGCTGCAACATCACGCCCCAATGCTTGACTGGAAGACAGGTGAAGTTCTGTGTTGGGGTCACGACTGCCAGTCTCGCTGCTTAGTGGCACCTCGCCGCACTCCTCCACGGCTATCTCCCAAAGGTCTTCCGGGTCTGCTGACACAGTACCAGGACTTTCAGGATGTTTTCTCAGAGAAGCAAGCAGAGACTCTCCCGCCTCACCGTGCCTATGATTGTGCCATTGATCTACTGCCCGGGACTAGTCCTTCCCGGGGTAGTGTCTACCCGCTATCGGTACCCGAGACCCAGGCTATGTCAACCTACATCCAAGACAATCTTCGTAAAGGCTTAATTCGCAAGTCCACCTCTCCTGCAGGCACTGGGTTTTTCTTCGCGGAGAAGAAAGACGGGTCACTGCGCCCGTGCATCGACTACCGCAGACTAAACAAAATCACCATTAAAAACCGGTACCCGTTACCGTTAATTACCGGACATTTTGACTGTCTCCGAGGGGCCAGAATCTTTTCCAAGTTGGATTTGCGGGGTGCCTACAACCTCATTCCGATCAGAGAGGGGGACGAGTGGAAGACGGCCTTTAACACTCGGGATGGGCACTTCGAATATCTGGTGATGCCCTTCGGCCTGTGCAATGCCTCCGCGGTCTTCCAGGAGTTCGTTAATGATATTTTCAGAGATCTCCTATATTCCTGCGTAGTGGTTTACCTGGATGACATTCTGATTTTTTCACCCGATCCGGAGTCCCACCAGTCCCACGTACGTCAGGTACTGAGGCGTCTGCGCAACAATCATCTCTACGCCAAGCTTGAAAAATGCATTTTCCTCCAGACCAGCCTCCCGTTCCTTGGCTACATTATCTCCGACAAGGGGCTACAGATGGACCCTGCCAAGCTCTCCGCCATCCTACAGTGGCCCCAACCTGTCGGTCTTCGGGCCATCTAACGCTTTTATGGTTTGCGAACTATTACAGGCAGTTCATCCCTCATTTCTCAACGTTGGACGCCCCAATTGTGGCTCTAACCAGGAAAAATGCCAACCCCCGCCTCTTCCGTGGGCGCTGGAGAAGTTCTCACCCAGAAGGGCCCTAAGGGCAAGGTTTGGAACTGCGGGTTTTTCTCTAAAACCTTTTCGCCCGCTGAGAGGAATTACACCATCGGTAATCGGGAGTTACTGGCCATTAAGCTTGCCTTGGAGAAATGGCGCCACCTGCTGGAGGGTGCTCGGCATCCCGTCAACATCTTCACTGATCACAAGAACCTCCTTTACCTCCAAACAGCGCAGCGGCTGAACCGCGCCAAGCCAGGTGGTCACTGTTTTTTTCACGTTTCAATTTTGTTATACACTTTCGACCGGCAGAGAAGAATGTCAAAGCTGATGCCCTGTCTCGTGCCCCTGATATTAGTGGAGAAGAGGAGGCTAAGCCTCAGCACATTGTACCCCCAGAACGTCTGATATCCGTGGCTCCCGCAAATCTCCAGCGCGCACCCCCGGGTAAGACGTATGTGCGCCCTGCACTCCGGAAGAGGGTGCTGAACTGGGGACATTTTTCCCGAATTGCCTGACACCCAGGGGTTCGAAAGTTGTCCTCTCTGATTTCCCGTTTTTACTGGTGGCCGGATCTAGCCAAGGACGTGAAGGAATTCGTGGAGGCGTGTACTACTTGTGCTCGCAACAAGTTCCCGCGCACCAACACGGCGGGTCTGCTGCAGCCTCTGCCCGTTCCTAACAGTCCTTGGGTCCACATTGCCATGGACTTCATCACCGATCTGCCTTCCACTGACGGTAATACGGTTATCTGGGTGGTCACTGACCGTTTTTCGAAAAGGGCACACTTCATTCTCTTGCCTGGTCTCCCTTCTACTCTTCGACTTGCCAAGCTATTTTTTAAACATATCTTCCTTCTACATGGACTCCCCCTCCACATTGTCTCGGATCGGGGAGTGCAATTCGTCTCAAGATTTTGGCGAGGCCTCTGTTCTCTCCTACAAGTGGAACTGGACTTCTCTTCCGCGTACCACCCACAATCAAATGGGCAAGTGGAGAGAGTGAACCAAGTCTTGGGTACCTATCTCCGCCACTTCGTATCCGCAAGACAACATGATTGGTCTGGTCTGTTGCCATGGGCGGAGTTCTCTTATAATTCTCTGGACTCTGATTCCGCTGGGGCATCCCCCTTCTTCATCATCTTCGGTCGGCACCCCCGCCCACCCTTTCCGCTGCCCTCTGCCTCCTCCGATGTCCCTGCGGTGGATAGTCTGGTCCGCGACCTATCTGCCGTTTGGAAGGAGACGCGCCAATCCCTGCTCCAGGCCTCGGCCCGTATGAAGGTCCAAGCGGACAAGAAAAGAAGACCCCCTCCTTCCTTTGCCCCGGGGATAAGGTATGGCTGCCTGCCAGGTTGTCGTTTTTAAAATCCCCAGCTACAAGCTTGGTCCCCGGTTTTTAGGTACCTTTGAAATTCTCAGGCCCATCAATCCGGTGGCCTACAAACTCCGGCTCCCTCCAACTATGCACATCCCAAATTCCTTCCATGTCTCCCTACTGAAACCGGTCATCCTTAACTGGTTCTCTCGGCCGGTGGTCCCCCCGTCTCCCGTAGCTGACTCTACCAATGTTTTTGCCATCAAAGAAATTTTGACCATGAAGATGGTTAGGGGGAGACGATTTTTTTTGGTCGACTGGAAGGGGTTTGGGCCGGAGGAAAGGTTGTGGGAGCCGGAGGACAACATCCTGGATCGGGGTATCTTGTCTAGGTTTTTCCTGGGCAGAAAGAGGGGGAGGCCGAAGGGGGGGTTACTGTTACGGGTGTCCCTGCGACCCCCGTATCGGGTCGCAGGCACATCCGCAACGCCGCAGCGTATCCTGCTGCGGCTGGTGCCGCAGCCCAGCGCTTGGGCTGCGGACACCCCGGCGGCGCTGTGTCCCACTTACCTTCCCACGCTCCTGTTTCCGTCCTGGCACTACAGGAAAATTTAAAGGGGACAGCAGCAGGTGATTGGTCTCCCCCAGGTGCCGACCCTATTTAAGCTCTGCCCTTCCCTTTGCACATTGCCGAATCGATTTGTGCCCTGTGCCTAGAGAGGAAGGTTCCTGGTGTCTTGTTCCGATTACCCTTTACCATACCTTCTGCCTCCGTTCCTTGACCCAGAACCATAGCCGCCTGTCCGGGCCTTTTGTCTGTCCCGACTATGAAACCCTGCCGCCTGCACTGACCTTCTGCCTGTCCCCGACTATGAGCCTGCTTCACGATTCTGTACCGCGCAACACCCTCGGCTACCACCGCAAGCAAGTCAAAGTCAGGGGTAGTGACCTGGTAGTAATCCGCCGCAGCAAAATCCATTTCCCCCTTTGCGGCGGGTCTGGTGAAAACGGACCTACTTAGACTCCGCTCCTGGCGTGGCTTACACCATCGCTTGTGGTGGTTCAGAGGATCCACTACCACATCCGTTACACTGGCCCTAATTACCCACACTAAGTGGCCCTATCTACCTACCCTAAGTGGACCTACGTGGCACTAACTACCTACCATAAGTGGCCCTATCTACCTGCCTACCTACCGCAAGATGCCCTGTCTACCTGCCTACCTATTTCAAGGTGCCCTATCTACCTGCTAACCTACTAGAAGGGGCTCTATCTACTTAACTTTCCACTAGTGGGGCCCTATCTACTTACCTTTCTACTAAAGGTGCCCTATCTACTTACCTACCTTGTAGAAGGTTTTCTATACTGAAAGGGGGTCTTTACCTACTTAATAGGAAGAGTCTGCCACTTATCTGACTAATTTTTAAGATCTAATCTACCTAAACAAAGTGTCTTCCTATCAGCTTGTCTAATCTGGGGGGCTGTCTACAGTAAGGAGTGTGTTCCTACCTACTGTTGACACAGATGAGGGCCTCATAATTGGTTGGGGGAACTTTCACTGTTTGGAGTCCAACATGTTTGTGTGGTAAATTCTGCAGGGAAGAGTTGTGGCCATGAGAAGACATTGTGATTGTCTGGACTGGATGAGGAAAGAAAAAGGAGAGAGAACAACTCTCATCAGAAAAGACATCTTCGGTGAATCCCTAAATATAACTGTCCTTTAATCACTTATATTGCTGCATACACTGTGTACACTGGTATCTATCACTAAATGTTCACTATATGATGTTAGGATACAGTCTGCAGAGGCTGTGTACAACTATCTACCACTATATGCTGGTAATAGTGGTCTTACTGTAATGGTTTGTATTCAGTAATAGTACGATGGTATTGTTCAAACTGTTTATGCTGGTAAGATGTGATCATGATGTGGCGGTATTATTTGGTCCTAGTATATTGTTGTTGTTATTTTTATTATTGGTCTTGGTATATTGATTTGCTCAGTAACATAATGATGATATCAGTCACTATATGTTAGTGATATATGGGGTATTCTTTGATCCTTGTATATTGTTGTTATTGGTAATATTGGTCTTGGTATACTGGTTTGGTCAGTAACATGATGGTATTAGTCACTATATAGTGGTGATAATGTAGACCTATTACACTTACTGACCTGCAGAATACAGATAATGTGTCAATTAAACTGTTCAGCGTAAACGCCAACAAAAAATAAACCCATAAAACAAAAGGCACAATTGCATTTATTTCCTGTTCACCCCACAACATTTTTTTTTTTTTTTTTAAGGGGGAACAGACATAATGAGGAGAAACAGACACTATGGCTGTATAACTTGTTTTTCCTTGGGCCCTTTTGAAATTAATTTTATTCTATTGGACGATTCCCTTTAATAGAAATAATTTTCTGCAGCACGCTACACCACAGACATAAGTCACGTCAAGTAGGGAACCTGCTGTTGGGGGGCATCAAGCTGAAGTTTTGCACCTGGGCACTCTTTAGCTACACCCCTGTGCACTAGCATAACTATGCACAAATTTGGGATTCAGCCTTTGATTTTTTAAACATTTATTTGGAAAATCAGTCTCTGAATTGCCATAGGTAATTTGGCACATACGAACATAGCCTTAGATATACTATGTACAAGTACAAAAAAATATTGGGTATATTTTTTTACGTATATTTTGGGTGTTGTATTATTTAACACTTTTCAATACCTCTGTGAGGGTAATTTTTTAAAATCATTTTTATATATTTATATACTTTTTAATATTCTTTGTTCTCAGTCAGTATACAATGATTAAGGTATACTGATGAGATTGAAATAGAATGTGACTTTGGGGCCCCTCTCCAGACACTGTGGCGTCTGTGAATTTAAGACACATGTGGTCTAGGAGTCTTCTTTTGTACTCCACTATAATAGGTAGTTAAATCCCCCAAAATAGTATGTAGGTACACCCCAAAACTAGGTAGGCAGATAGGGAAACTCCATTTAGGTAGGCAGTCCTCAATTTGGTAAGTGTATAGTGCCCCATTAGGTAGGTAGACTTATACGTCCCCCAATGGGTAGGTATCAAGGTCCTCTTTTAAGTACATGGGCCTCCCCAATAAGTAGAAATATAGGTCCATAGTATGTACCCCTCAATAGGTAGATATATAATCTCCCTGAAGGTAGATATAGCACCCCTGCAGGTAGACATAGTTCTCCTGTAGCTATGGATATTCCCCCGTAGGTAGATATAGGCCCCCTGAAGGTAGATATACTGTATATGCCCTCTGCATGTAAATATATGTCTCCTTTAGGTAGGTATATGCCTCCTGCAGTTAGGTGTATGCCCCCTCTGGGTAATAATTACAAATATATACCCCTTGTAGGTAATTATTATTAATATATGCCCCCTGTAGCTCATTATTATAAACATATGCCCCCTGTTTTTCATTATTAAAATATATGCCCTCTGTAGCTCATTATTTATATATATGCCCCCCCGCAGCTTATTATTAATATATATGGTACATCTAGTTTATTATTAATATATATGGCCCCCTGTAATTTATTATTAATATATGGCCCCCTGTAGTTTATTATTAATATATGCCCTTGTGGTTTATTATTAATATATATGGCCCCTCTAGTTTATTATTAATATATGTGGCCCCTGTAGTTTATTATTAATATATAGCCCCTCTAGTTTATTATTAATATATGTGGCCCTTGTATTTTATTATTAATACATGGCCCCTGTAATTTATTATTAATATATATATATAGCCCATGTAGTTTATTATTAATATATGGCCCCTGTAGTTTATTATTAATATATATGGCCCCTGTAGTTTATTATTAATATATATGGCCCCTGTAGTTTATTATTAATATATGGCCCCTGTAGTTTATTACATGTGCCCCCAGTAAGTTTTAAATTACACCGGCACACAGCTCCCAAGGATCTCCTGGGCCGGAAGCTTAAAGGGGATTTATCGTTTGAGCTGCTCGTGCTGTTCTGCTAATTTTCTCAGATTGAGTTTGAAATCCAGGGGCGTGTCTCTCCTCTGAGCAGGCGTGTCTCCCCTCCCAGCAGGCGTGTCTCTCCTCTCAGCAGGCATGTCTCCCCTCACTGAAGAACTGTGACATCATCATTTTGTTTGAAGCAGGGGATGCAGAGGGTTGTCTGGATATAACAGCTCTGTAGCCTCCTGCATGCTTATGTCTTATGTCTGCAGCCTTGAGGCTCCACAAGCTGCAGCAAGCCCCTATTATATCTATTATATCTCTTAGTTTACACACTGAAAGCCACCCAGCTTTAACTTCTGTTTAGTGGTATTAAACCCCAAAATTTGTACTGACAACAGGCTGACCTTTACTCAACTACAAGGACAAATGTCAGCTTCAAGTAAAGATCTCTGCTTGCTGTCAGTGACATGTGAGTGAAAGCAATGGGGGAGAAGCAAATAAGGTTTGAGAGAAGAACCTGCTCAACCTGTAACTGACTTGGGCTGATGGTGTAACGGTAGATTGTTGGTTTTACAAAAAAGTGTTTTGGTTTTCTTGCCCCCTCACCGGGTTTATCCCCCCCCCCCCCCCTAAATTCTACACATATGTAGAGAGACTTAAAATATATCTTTCAATCTCTATAATGATATATATATACACATACATAGCTCCCCTATATCATGTCTCATCCCCGAGAGTATATGCATTGTATCACATATGTTGGAAGTGCTTGGTGTGACGGTGAGGATGGGACACTATATAGGGGAGCTTTCTGTGTGTTTTGTGTATTTATATAAAATTATAGATGACTACACATATATTTTCATATCTTTACATATGTGTACAATTTATAAAAGAAAAAAAAAAACAAAAAAACCCAATGTACTTGAACTCCCAACCTCTGTCTTGCCAAGCTGATCACATATGCACTGCACTACACAAGCAGCTCTACCGATACAGTGTTGAATCCTTATGTTATACACTTACAAGGTGGGTATGTCAAAGGAGGCGGGCTTGAATTCGATCTGAGGAAAAACACCCTCTTTTCAAAGTAGCAGCTTAAGACTGAACCTGTGAGGAGGTGGAAACAACCTCTTGGCAAAAGCCCTTTAAACAGGCGTAATTTCCCAGATCCTTCCCCCCCACGAGCGAGATGTACATAGGCCCCGCAGACTCTGGTTTCACTATCGATTTTAACAGCTCAGAGGGGAGTAAACCAGAGTGTGCATCAGGCCCGGGGGGATGTGTTTCCAGTCTAGGGGCATATCCCAACAGGCTGAATGAAATGTCAGCCAGCCAATCACAGTGCAGGGGGCGTGTCTATGGCACAGGAATCGACCAGGGGGCATTTTGACCAGCAACCAGCGAAGCTGATATTTGCTAAACCAAGTGACAGAGGTAATGCAACCCAATTACAAAAGTGCTTATTTTTACTGTCCCCATAATCTGAGACATGATCTTTGTAACGATAAAACCCCTTTAAGCTTCCGACTGAGGAGACCCAGCAACACACGGGCGGGAGGAAAGTCTCGGACCACGCCCCCTGCGACGCTGCTGTGTATGTACAGCACTCACTGAGCGCTGTACATACAGGGAAGAAGGCAGGACAGTAACGATCCATCCTGCTTTCTCCCTGTACCAGCAGCTGCTGACTGACACTGCGCGACCATTATAAAATGGCTTTGCAGAGTCAGAGGCTACTCGCCGGGTGGGCGAGGCAATAGCCTGCCTTGCCCGCCCGTAGGAACGGCCCTTGCCACCAATGACACTGTCGCTGCATTCTCCCCCCCCACAGGCAGCTCTGGGGGGCAAGAGAGGGGTCACTCAGGGAAAAAAAAAGAGAAAAAAAAAGATAATAAGAAAGCCGCCCAGTGCCACACGCTTAAAGGTGCCGGCCTAGGCACACGCCCGCAGGTGCATAGTGGGAAATACGGCCCTGCTCCATTTAGAAAAGATTCTTTGGTCGGGAAGGGATACACCCAGAGTTGTGCTGCATGTGCTTAAATTTGGTGTAAACTGTCCACTAGGAAATTAGCAAGTTGTTTCATGGTTTAAGATGATTGGCTGATGTATTCTTGCAGGAGGAAGGGGGGTACGGGCTATAAAACCACGAACTTGAGTGGAGTTGGTCAGACATTTTGGGTATAAGCCAATGCTGAATACTTTTGTCTCTTAATGCTTGCATTGAAATAAATTCGGGATATTTTTACCTTCAATTGATTTTTGATTTGTAAACCCGATCTCATCTGAAACGCTTTATTAACGTTTACACCTCAAAGGTAACATGCCTTACATGTACCTCTGAGTGGTCCTTATTGTGGTTTCCTACATAATGAAAGTGTAAGCCAATTGTCTACATTATTCCTAACAGTGACTAGTTTTCGCATCATAAAATATTTTAATATATATATAAATAAATAAATATATATATGTATAATAACATATAATGTATAATAACATATATATATATATATATTATAATATAATATATATTATATATATATATATATATATATATTATAATATATATGTGTCCAGCCTCCTTATGCTGCCTTTATTTCTGTTTCTGCGACGTGAATAAAATTACTTTGATAAGAAATATTTTTAAAATTTAAAAAAGTAACATTTTTATGCAGAATCTTCATGTGAAGTATATGATTGATGATTTGACCGCCAGTAAACGTGTTGGCTCAGGGCCTATATGACGTTTTATTTTGTCTCTTCTTCATAGCTTTAAGGTAGCACATCTCATGAATTTACATAAATGCAATTCATTTGCAGTCAAACTGCTGTGTGTAATTTTATTCACCTTTTCTTCAAGATGTTTTCTTTCTTCTGATGGAGTTGCAATTGTCATAACAAATCTGACCTGAAGGCATTGTGTCTTCTTGTGCAAGTTTTGCTTCGTACCCCGGGAAAAATTAAAAGCTTTTTTGGTAAGCCGTCTATCTATTCATTGAAAAAATATAGGCAGGAAACGCTACTAAAATAACATATTTTTTTGAAAAAAATTATTCTCACAGTCCACATTTGCAATGTTAATAAATGTTAATAGAAACATGCATATTTTATTTGAGCATATGCAAGAAACAGAGCAAGGTAAAGACATGCTGAGCATTTGTAAATACTCCAATTTATATTTCTGTTTTCAATGTAAATTTGTAAACTAAGTTACTATTTTAAATTTTCCCCTTAATTTATTTTGCATATACATTTATACGATAGGTTGGTACAAAGCAGAAAAACACATTAATATTTCCGTGAAAATGTAGATTTCAGTTAAAAGCATACCTGAGTAAAAGAAGAAAAACCGCTAAAAGGCTATTTCATTTGTTAAATATAAGAGCAGATTGTCAGTAATCAGGCTTGTCCCCGTTTCATTCTTAGTGTTCTTCTATTAGGTGGTAGTGTTTCTCAAATACTCTCCATGAAACTATCATCAGCTAAACCACTAGAACAGCTAAAATGTATATAGGTTGATCCCTCGCGGGGGCTTGAAAAAATAAGCTATAACTCTAAGATTGAAATTTGGTCAAAATTAACCTCAATTAAAAAGTTGTTCCCATCTCATAGAAAAGCTTTAATGGGAACCTGTCACGTAGCTCATGCATCTCTTGTGGAAGGCAGCATAGGTTGGTGGCAGACACCCTATTTCTAGTGGTTTGCCCTTTATGCTGTAAAGTATAGCAATTGTACAGCATTTATTTCTCAAATTAAATTTAACAAGTCCAGTTTATTCATGAGTAGGAGCTAGGCCATCCTACCCACTTATTGCACTGTTCTTACTTATCCACAGTAATGAGTAGAATAATTGGGCTAAATAAATTTGGTCTGGGATAACACGTGCTTATGAATAAACTGGACTCATCTGCGCTTTGCCAGATTTGGGAATTAAATGCCTTGAAGCTAAGTACTGTACACTAAGGGTATCCACGGAAAAGGGGACTCAGCAAGGACAGCATAAACAGTGGAGTTTTCTTTAAAATGAAAGGGAAAATAAAAAAAGTATATTTCCAAATATATTACTGTTTCAATTTTCATTTCAGAGTTGGAGCAGTTCTTATCTCCTGCTTGTCTACACAAGCTTCCCTAGGTTATCGACCACCGCTCTCTTTTTGGCTGGACTGCTGACGTCACTCCATGCCGTGTCATATCAGCAGGACAGAACTTACTTCTTAGTCTCTGATCTTATCTTTCTACTGAGAAAAAGTGTAAAACCTTTTGGAAAATTTTA
>JAODAL010032337.1:0-47082 GCA_025379985.1 Phyllomedusa bahiana
TGCAAATTCTACACTAAGTCTTGTGAATATTTGTATACCCGTATTCTTTATAGAGCTTGTCTGTGTTTGCCCGCCCCCTTCCCGTGATTTTACAGCAGTATATGATCCTTTTTAAAATTCTTCCAAAAAACTACTTTTAATCTTCCAATCTCTGATCTAAAAAGTTTAAGGTACGCACAGTAGAGCTTTCTTGTGAAGAAAAAGAATTTTTGTGAGTGTTTGGAACAGGCAGAGCGAAACGCCCTATGCTAGAGACGTAGAGACATGTCATGAACGGGGAAGGGCGTTTTAGTAAAACAAAAGGGTAAAGTGTTTTTTCCACCCAAATCGAAACCCAACCATCCCATCTGACGTCCCAAACCCCCAAATCTCACCTGTCTATTTGTAAGCTGATTTGCTGGCCCCCCAAAGACGGGAAAAGGCCCCAAAAATTGGGCAATTAATGATGATGCACAGATTTTAACCAAAATTTGCATGATCTAAAAATTTTCGATCAAAAAAAAACGTGCGATTTAACTTTGTCGATAATAATCGCTCAACACTATTAGTAACAAAAGCAACAAAAACATTTGGGGAAAACTAATGTTTGTTCATTGTTATGCAACAACCCAATTTTGTACAAACAGTGGTTTTATCATGTGTCTATAAATTCATGGCCAAACCTATTAGGGCATGTCCCCACTGCACGGGTTTTCGGTCGGTTTTTCAGGCGGTTTGCGGTTTTGCAGAACGTCTGAAAAACCGGGGCTAAAAGTTAGCTAAAGGTGCCTATGGAAAACCCGTGCAGCACCCCCATATAGGGTTTTCCCGTCCTGCGGTTTTTCCGCCCGCGGCCCGCCGGAAAATTTCTAAAAGCACTTTTCCATCCGGTTTTCGGACGGATCTTGCTTGTGAATGTGAAGGGGGGGGGGCTTTTTCCCCCGCTCATCGCGGAGATACCCGCCCCCCCGGGGGAGGGCAATACAGGATCGCCATTTTTCCTCTGCCGTGGGAACGCACCCTTATTAAAATGAAACAACCCCGGTCATCAAAGAACTTCCTGAATAGATTGCAGACATGGAAATGCATACTGATGATATTCTAATGTGGTTGGACGTATGTTTTTTCTGTGTCTCCTTACTATTTCATGCAGTACAGCAATATTTAAAATATTTTCCTATCAGGGTTCCATAGCATCCAGATCTTTCCGGTCCATGAATAGACTGTCCGTGAATGTACTATAGCATTGACACAATTTGTTTAGAAGTACATGGAGTCCCTTACTATGAAGCCATAGTCATTTCTTGTGCCTTTGTATGACACTGTATTATGTAGGTATTCATAGAGAATAGTTCTATAATTTGACAACCAATGAGCATGCAATATTTTCTTTTGCATCAGATTTATTTATTTATTTATTTTAAACTGTGTATGGAACCATGTGACAAAGGTGTATAGAGGTAGAGTAGTTGCTCTGTTATACCCAAAGGTTGTACAAACCGGCATTATGATTATATTCAGGAGACCGATATAAACAAGGCACTAATAGAGTGGAAGCAGGCAAATAAATATATCACTACTAACCATTCAGGTTATATTCCATATATACCATTTATATACGGCCTTCATCAGTAGTGCTCACATGATATTGTTACCCAAGTTTTGGGCACTTGGAGTATGTTGGACAGACCACTCAGTGGAATAGTATGGATGTCACAAGTAATGTAGACCGGCATGGTGCACCACATGTAACCGTATGACTAACACCCTGTAGAAGCCATATCTATGTTCAGTTGTAATACTAGCAATCATCCCCCTCATGGATAGTAGGCGAGTGATTGGTTGTGTCTAAGTATTTGTGCACTTGTGCAATCTACCCCAAAATGGTACTTTGGCTCTGCTGCATACTGCTGTGAATTGGTTCCTAACTTCTGTGCAGTTATTTACTAAGCAATTGCTCCATTCATCAATATTAGGGGTGTGAATGATTGCTCATCAGTATTCTGCACCTGTGCACATTTTCCTATTTTTCACTGAGAATGAATTTTTGACCTGCCATTGTAGCAGTAAGTATGACCTAATTTTGTGATCTTAACTAAATAATATCCCATTTTTCTGTAAATTTTTGTTCACTGCCTATAAAGTTAGCATAGGGACTCAGAAGACAATGAGGATCCTTGATATGGGTTCTGAGCTTGTATATTTTGGTTGAAATATCAACTCATACATCATGTTTGATATTTTTTCAGTATGCAGACTGGCTCTGTATTAATGGGGAGCAGGGGGTACCAGTATTTCGTGATGGGCACACTGACTCGAATAGTATAGGCATCACCAATAGACTGTATGTTAGCATGGTGTACCACACATAACTGAAGGACGGGCACCCTAAATAAGCCTTATCTATGTGCAATTGTAATACTAGCAATCACCCCCTCATGCATATTATTTGTGTTAGTGGTTATTTATCAGTATTTTTGCACTTATGCAATCTTCGCCGCTTCTGCATGCTTGGGTCAACTGGTTTTTACTTGTGTGCAGTTAGCCCCTCATGAATAAAATGGATGTGAGGGATTGTTCATCAATACTCAACTCTTTTGCAATGTCTCCCATGTGGCAATTTGTTTGGATTTGTTCGCCTCCTGCTGGGAAAGCATTTTTGACCTGTCATTTTAGCAGTTAGTTTGGCCTTTTGATGCCAATTGTTACCCCTGTAAAAGATCAAGATATCTCAAACATTTATACACATCTTATTAACCACTGTACATCTTTGTGTACCCAAATAAGCAAAACTGTGTTGTACCTCTGAAAATAATTTCTAGGTAAACATATTAAATTAACAAGCCTTTGTTAAAGAGAACCTGTCACATAGGTTATGCCCCCCTTGCTGAGGACAGCACAAGCTAGTGTCAGACCTGCTGTTCCCAGCGCTGTGTCCCTCATTCTGTAAGATGCTGTAATTTAGTGCTCAAATTTGCAGTTTTCAGCCAGAAAAGAGTCATGTAAAGAGTCAGTTTTTCTCATGCCCTATTACTTTATTTTGCCTATTACTTTAAATAGGCAGAAACAGGTGAATAACTGTCAGTGGGTGGGGCTAACCTTTGGTGGGTGGGGCTAACACCTGCTCATGAATAAGATTTGAGCATTAAATGCTCTAAAACTACAGCATCTTACAGAATAAGGGACACAGTGCTGGGAACAGCAGGTCTGTCACTAGCTTGTGCTGTCCTCAGCAAGAGGGACATAATCTATGTGACAGGTTCTATTTAAGTAACAGAACCACAAATTTCCCATGGCTATCACCCCTGTAGTATTGAAAAAGAAACCCCCATGCCAGCTTGGGTAGTTCCAACCTAAATACTTGTAGACAACTGTTATAGATATAACTGAGTTACATCAACCTCTGGCATCTTTTAGACTCTACAGATTCCAGTCCAGGCCCTGGAGAATCAGGGGACTGCGTGTATTGGCAGGATCTCCCAAACTGTGAGGTTTCTGGGCTTTGAAAAGCACACAAATCACACTTGGAAACTGTAATGTTATTGCTTCAGGGATTTAGTTTAGATTTATGTAACTTTGACAACAATTACATTTAGTATAATTATACAATGGGCAAGTTCAAATTCAGCTTTTAGTATCTAAAAGCAGCAATTGTGCAGTTTATCACTGAGCACATAACAGCTGTTCCTGATTAGAACCAATGTATCAACACAATCTTGCATATTAGAATATTGAAGGGGGAAAGAGATGGCCGAGGGGTAGGGAGTTGAGAAGTATTATCCAAAACGGGACCCTGACATGCAATCTTATAGACAACTCGCAGAACTACACAGCTTCGCATGGGTCTATTTAGTTAACTATGTAACAAATTTGATGTACATTAGATTGGTTTACTTGTTTGACCAGGCATAAAGAACAGACACAAAGCACAGCGAATTCTGTGAATATTTTGAGAATAGAAATTCCTAGAAACCTGAATCATTCCTAAGCGCTTAATTTACCTTAGTGCTACATTTGGTGCAGATTGATCATTTGGCTGTGCATAAAGATTGTACAGCTTTCTCGGCGAATTTAAATTTTTTGTGAATATGTTAAGAATAGTAGGTCTTAGAGAGCTGAAACCAGGTATAAAACCTTTGCAAGTACCTAATTTACTTATGCCCCAAATTTGGTGCCGATTGGTCCAGTTGTTTGGCCATACATTAATCCCTTCCCAACGTTGGACATACCCATACGTATTCTGCGGGAAGGTGTTAGGCTATGTCTACACAGCAATGATAAAATGCCTTCCAAACTCCAACGGCATTTTATCATTGCTGGACCATGATTTGCACTACAAAATTCAGCCAGCCCCATATTGGAATCCAACAGCAGTCCTGTGGAAGATCAAGCAGGTTTGAAAATCCTCCGGAATCCGGTGAATTTTAAAACGACCAATAAAAATCCATGCTGTGTAGACTATATCACAGATTTTTCATTGCGGTCTACAGACCACTGGGTATAGTCGAGTTTTCGGTGGATTTTAAATACTTAATACACTGTAATTCTGATTAAAAACCTGTGCTGTGTAGACATAGCATTACAGCTGTCCCCATGCTCTGTCAGACATGATGGGAATTCACTCCAGTCATGGCCGATTAACCCCACTCTGCATTAGCCTCCACTCCACGGTGCGATCACTGGCAGCTGATGCCTTCCCTAGCAACTCAGAAGCCTAATGAAGGCTTCTGGGTTGCCTGTGATGTCACTTTGTCACAGGCAGGTATAGTGGGTGACAGTTACAATACAAAGCAGTACAGCTACAGTATGTTTAGCTATATATTGTAACAGTGATCTAAAGATCACTGACTCGAGTCCTCTATGGGGTAAAGTAAAAAAAAAAAATATATCTGAAAATGTTAAAAGAAAGGGGAAAGAAAAAAATAAAACACAAAAAAATAAAAACACATGCGCTGCCCTTTACAAATGCCTATCTCCCCAAAAAAAGATCTAATATAAATAAAGTGTGGATATTTGGTATTGCCGTTTGCGTCACATTATTGAACCGATGGATTGTAAAAAACAATTACAATATTGCGATGTTTGTTCATCCTGCAGTAAATTGAATAAAAAGCAATAAAAAAGCCTAAATAGTACCAATGAAAACCTCAATTTGCTGCACAAAAAAACCCTTGCACAGCTCTGTTTACGGAAAAATCAGATGACAGTGATTGTATATAATGCATTAATATTGTTTTACACAATAAAAACACTTTTTTTTTATAGTGCTGCAAGATAAAAAAAAATTATATAAATTGGGTATTCTTGTAATTGTATCGACCCACGGTGTAAAACTAACATGTCACAAATACTGCACGGTGAGTGGTGTTAAAAATAAAAAACGCTGCTGGTATTGCAGTATTTTCTTCACCTTGCCTCCCTAAAACGGATATGAAGGCGAACAAAGAGTCGTGTCCCCCCAAAAAATTATACCAAAGAAAACATCAACTCGTTCAGCAGAAAAGCAATCCCATACACAGCTCCGTACACAGAAAAATAAAAAAAGTTATGGCTCTCAAGACTATGGCGATGCAAAAACTGGTTTTCTTTTCTAAATAAAAGTTTTTACTGTATAGAAGCGGTAAAACACACTGTATTTTGCAGGCTATAAACCACACTTTTCCCCCCCAAATTCGGAGGGAAAACAGGGGTGCGTCTTATAGTCCGAATGTATGGAGCGTGGCTGCCGGCTGTACTGGACGTGGCCGCTCTGGAGCACTTCAGGGGGCAGGAGTGGAGCGATGCTGCGGGAAGCCGGTGGCGAGGGTTAAAATGTTAAACCCCATTGCTGACGTCCCACAGCAGCGCGCGTCTCCTGCCGCCCTGAGATAGTTCAGTGTGGCAGCTCAGTGCGGCCTTGTTCAGTACAGCCGGCAGCCGCACTCAATACAGTGCCGGTAGTATGCAGGGATGTAGCCGGCTCCATCCCTGCGCTTAACACTTTACATGCCACGGCAATCGAAGCTGCGGCGTCTAGCTGAATCGGGAGTGCTGTGCACCGCTCCTCTGTGGATTCAACCCCCCTGGCCTATCCTAATTGCCTTGAAATCCTCAATACATTCTATGGGATCATCGGCAGACGTGGCATTGAACACCAGATCATCACCAGACGTGGCACTGGACACCGGATCTTCGCCAGACATGGAAGCGGGCACAGAATCGTCACAGACAAGGCAACAGGCACAGAATCGTCATCAGACGTGGCGGCAGGCACTGGATCGTCGTCAGACATGGCAGCAGGCACAGGATCATCGCCAGCTGTGGCAGCAGGCACAAGATCGTCGCCCGACACAGCAGCGGGCACAGGATCGTCGTCAGGCATGGCAGCAGGCACAGGATCGTCGCCAGACGTGGTGGCAGGAACAGGATTATCGTCAGACGTGGCAGCAGGCACAGGATCATCGCCCAACATGGCAGCGGGCACAGAATCGTCGTCAGACATGAAGGCAGGTACAGGATTGTCATCATGCATGACAGCAGGTACAGGATTGTCAGAAAAAAATTTAGGGGAAGCTATCCTAAATAACTCAGCTGTTGCCCTAATACATTCAGCTAGTTTGAACAAATCTGCCGCCAAAACCTGAACTGGCCTTACTTCCCGAAGATCCATATTGGGCCTGAGATTGTCAGGTTGTTGTAAAAGGACTTTATTAAAAAGCGAAAACGTACAACAACACAAAAAAGAAAATAAAAACTAATAAAACAGTGGATCCTTTTGAACATGGGGGAAAAAATCGAGAGTCCAGGTTAGCAAAAAACGCAAAAAACAGTATTAAAGACTAACCAAACGGAAGGCCAGGTGAAGATAAACGAAATGGCCAGAGATGCATGATGCAGCTAATACCAGCACAGCTCAGCAAACGCGCAGTGCAACAAAAATCTCAGGACACCAAGGGAAAATGGAGCTTGACTATATAGTTCACATTAGGATATAGAGGATAGGGTCAGCTGAGTGCTGATTAACTGTTTCCGTGCTGGCAGGCACTGCATACACTTAACAGCCTCCAGGATTAAATGTGCAGACCGTAACAGTGTGGTAATGTTCACAACACTTTTATGGCCTCTGTTAGTGGAACTTATCAGGATACCTTGAAAATTGTATCCAAACGGACCATGATGGCATTACAGAAATCTATAGGGTAAGTGTAGTCCGAATTGGACTACATATGCCCTATTTACTAACTGTATACACGTTTGTGTTTGATATATAAAGCATGTATGCTCAATAAATAGATCAAACATAGTCCAATTCCAACTTTGAATTTCACCTATAGATTTTGGTGGCCCGTCACAGCCCGCTGCATTATCTGTCAGGACAAATTTTTATTCCAATGAATACCACAGAGGCCATAAATGTCATATGTATGTCGCCCAATACATCTGTATAGGAGTGTATTATCCTTGCCAGCATAATATTGTAAGATAATCTACTAAGCCCTGTCTTTATAAGGTACTTATAACTGTACAAATATGGCACACTTGGTGGCCTTAATAGGTTTCCAATCCCTAGGACAACCCATCGAGATTAGCATTGCTGGAATTTATAGGGTAACTCTTCCCTGTGTCAGACCATTTACATTGACTGCAGCCTTCAAGGGGTAAAATGGCTAGAACCAAACTTATATCTGACTCTATTCATAAGAGCAAGCACCCACACCAGTAGCTGCACCGGCAGCAATATGTAACAGCATAGTTCCCATGATACAATATTATGTCATGGGACAGAAAGGGGTTTCCCATATTACACAATATTTTTTTCTACAGCAGACCTTTCCCTTTCATATGCTGCCATTTAATATGGTGACATATTTTTTATTAAGTAAGATAAAGAGAGAGACATATAAAATAACAATGGACATTGTACATTTGATCTGCTGAAGGGTTTCTACCCTGCTGACCTTGTCTAGAATTTGGATATGGAATAAGATTAGTGTTTTTAATGTCACCTTTATCCTAATATATTAATCATCCTGTGGCCTGGAGTTCTACCTGTTTACAATGATATGTGCCACCTATGGGTAATGATGATGTTGCTACTTGGGCTTCAGTATGTTGTGGTACAACAATAGCTGATGTGAAATCTACATGATTTTCATCATCTGTATTGATGTCAGTAGTTTCTGCCTCCTGCGACTGAGATGAGCGCCATACATTAACTATTTCCACTGTGATGATAACTGGACAATACATTTGCTTTTTCATGGTTCTGGCCCTTCATATTTTTGGGTGAGTTACCTACCAGGTATAAAATCATGACCAGCATATTGGCTTAGTAATTAGCACTGTGGCTTTGCAGCACTCGAGTCCAGGGTTCAGATCCCAACAAGGACAGCACCTGCAAAGAGTGTGCATGTTCTCTATGTGTTTGTGTGGATTTCCTCCTCCGGTTCCCCCACACTCCAAAAAAATACTAAAAATTAATCTGGAATTTAAACTGTGTATCCCAATGGGGACAGGGACCAATGTGAATGGCACAGTCTCCGTACAGTGCTGTGGTATATTATGGCGCTATATAAATGAATAGAATAAATGTAGACGTTGACTTGGACCATATCTCTTAATAATATCTCTATTTTGGAGCCTCATCCTTCACTGGCTACAGCAAATATGTTTGAAGCTGTAGGCTTTCCAAATTCCTCCAGTTCCTCGACTACAGATGGTTGACATTTTATGTTAGCCTGTAACTGGAATCCTTCTAGCTGACTACAAAGTGTCATAATGTGCTGGCACCAATCTGTCATTGGCGGGGATGGACAAGCACTGGAATCTTGAATTATGTAACTGCCTTTCTGTTCTAAACTGGAGACTATCTGCTACCACAGACTATAAACGTGGACTGCCATAACAACAATTTCCTACTAATTAGTGAACAATGTAGCTGCAGTGGTGTTATATTTGAGTTTTCTTTGAATAATTGATATGTCGCTGGCTCTAACTACATCCTCTCACAGAAAAAGAAGAAAGGCTGTACTCACTAATGGAAAAAGACACATGCTGCATTGTATCTCAGGGAATTACACTGTACAGCAAAGCATTTGGAAACACCTTATGTTAGAAGCTGATGGAAAATACATAAATGGCCTTGTTTTTTTATAGAATTGTATTTACCTTGCGTAAGCCATTAGCAACCAATATTGATATCAGTTCCGATGGAAAGTGTTATCTCACCTTTAACCTGTAAAGTATTTTTGAAACATCCAACAGCAAACTACAGCATTTTTTTAGAATGTTAATGGATACACCTAATGCATTTATTGTAAAGGGCATCAGGTTCAGGAGATATGCAGCAAAGATGAATTCAACATAATGGGGGGGATTTTCTGCCATGCATACATTGGTAAATCCAGTATATTAACTAAACTGTAGGTTCATAGAGCCCCTAAGTAACTTCTCTCTGGCACGCATAAATGTGTTGGAAACTGTTAGAGCGGCGCTATTTTTCCATGCATCACAATTATTAACTGGTCTTTCATTCTTTTGATAAATGTGGTGATTGCTGGATGACTGAGAGGTACTTGCTCACCAGTATTATTAAATCTCACTTATGTCTTGGTAAAACTCTTTAGTAGGAATGTACACCAGGAAGTGAGAGGTCCATAGCAATATCAAAATGATCCCCACTATTCCTGCAAGGGGACATTTAGTTATGACATGGAGTTCATTCAATGAAATACATTGCTGGGCCAGGACCACCAGATTTGAAGAAAATCCTTTCACATGAACATGTTATCTGATCTGCTAGAAGTTATATGGAAGGAAGAACTGAAAAAAATAAAATGTTGTTGGAAATTATTTTGTAGAATTAGAAATCTTTTCATTTTAAATTCTGCTTATTCTGGGTTAAGCAAACCAGTAGACAGTATTTAAAGTGATTGACAGCTGTGTCTGTATGCACACTCATACATACGATGTCAATCACTTGATAATAATATTGTATTGGATCCATTAGACCCAGTAATATAGCTGAGACTTATAATGAATAAAAAATACAAGTTCTACTGACTCCTTCCCAACAAAACTATGTATCAATCTGCTCAGCTCCTTCTGCTCTACAACATGATGCCAGCTGATCAGACACCGTGTACAATGTGACAGGGTCCCTTAAAATTCTGCTATGCTGCCCTGATATAAAAAAAAAAAAACCCTCATACTCATCTTTCTCCTCACCTCCATTCTAGCCCTGACTCTGCAGACCGTCTCTCCCCTTTCTTCTGTTTGTTTCTGACAATGGCAGTAAGAACATAAGGGTATGTTCACACAACACATTTTAACAAGGATTTCAATGTGGATTCCGCAATGATTTCCTTGTCAAAATCCTTGTGTAAGCCTCAGCCATTCATTTGAATGGCCAGTCCCCTTTGTAGTTCACACAGTGGATTTTCCACACCATGGATTTATAATCCATGGCGCGTAAAAAAATAATGAACATGTTTGCGCAATTGCATTGGAGCTACCCGTGCCAGAATCAAACTCTGTAAGTGAAAATCCTCTGTGTCGCCTCGGATATCTGATTTTTTGTACGATGTAACAACTGTAGCTACTGTTTGGCTGACATAATCTTCAGTAAGTGAACCTGTCGAACAGTGATGTCAGGAGTACGCGCTGATCGGCGCGAGCTCCCGAACACCGACGTAATTGCAGGGCGTACTGTACATCGGGGCGCATTTCGCCACGTATCTCACGGCGTACTGCGCCAAATACGAGCGATATGCGCCCCAGTCATTACGGTAATCCACGGTTCTCATAGAGAACTATGGATTACGCCTCCTCTCCCCGGACGTACAATACTATCGTATTGTACACACCATGAGTAATGCATGTCTATGGGGCCGCTGGGTGCCGTCTCCCCCCACCCCTCAGGGGTACGCGCTGATCGGCACAAGCTCCCGAACACCGACGTAATTGCGGGGCGTACTGTACGCCCCGAAATTACTCCATGTGAACATTGCCTTAGATAGTCAGAGTAGAGCATCTTACAACGCACCACATTTATCATAGTGTTGATAAATCTGGCGCAGGTTTAGCCTGTGTAGTCTAACTTTACACCTTCTATTAGTTGGCTTACTTCATGCCTGTCACGTCAGAGGAGGTGCAGTGGGCCCTGACTGCCACCCAGCCCACTGTCCCTGTCGACTTGGCTTGCTGCCCTGGATGGCAGACCCCAACTGGACGACAGTCCCTACGCTGCCAAGTGCAGGGCCGTCAGGGAAAACGCAAGGTCAAACGGTCCAAGTCGGTAACGGTCAAGAATGCCAAAGCCACAAACAGAATCCGAAGAATAAACAGGAAACAAGCCGAGGGTTATACACAGCAAGAACGAAGTACATAAACGGAGGAAAAAACTAAGACAAGGCAAGCCAAGGTCAATAACAGAGGAAGCAATATCAAAACTCACAAGGAAACAACAGGGGAAACCTATTACAAGCAAAGCCTGAGAAGACTGAGCCAGTTTAACCCCATAACGACCTTGGGCGTATGAGTACGTCCCAGGGCCGCTAAGGGGCTTTGCAGGGGGATCGCGCCGCGACCCCCCCGCACAGCCGCCGGGTTTTTAGCGGCAATTGCCGTAAACACCCCGGGGGAACAGCGCCAGCAGGTGGCCCCCGCCCCCACTGACGCTGTTTAACCCATCAGACACCGCGGCAAAGATGGTTGCAGCTTCTGAATTAAGGCCGATCGGTGCCGCGCACCGATCGTTACGGTGATCAGCATCAGCGCAGCTATGCTGCGCCGATCCGATGACCGGCATGGTGGTGGGGAGCCTTGTGAAGGCTCCGTAAACTTACCCTGGCCCGGTTTGCCCCACTTCCTTCCGCAGACAGGAAGTAGGGAAACCGGCCATCTTTGTACACCCTAATGCATTGCCTATGCAATGCTTTAAAGGTTGTATTAACAATTGCGCACCTAGTGGTCAAGTACCAATAGGTGGCCTCAATGTTACAGTAAAAAAAAAAAAAAAAAAACATTTTAAGTTCAAAAAAAAAGAAATTAAAAGTTAAAAATCACCCCCTTTCCCGATTTTACAAATAAAATCATTAAAATAATAAAAAAGTTACACATAAATTTTGGGATCGCCCCGGTCCGAAAAAGTCCAAATTATAAAAATATAACATCATTTATCCGACGCTGAACACCGTAGAAGAAAAAAAAATTTCCCAAAAGCCAAATTTGCGTTTTTTTGGTCATTTTACGTCACTCAAAAATGGAATAAAAAAGATCAAAAAAGTCGCATGCATTCCAAAACTGCTAGCGATTTAAAAAATACACTTCAGCCCGCGAAAAATGCCCCCTCACTGACGTCCGGAGGTGTAAGCATAAAAAAGCATATTGGTCGCCACAAAATGGCGCCGTTGGCGCAAATTTCAAAAATAGAAAATGTTTGGAATTTTTTTTACGATCCAAACATAACGGGAAACCCTACATGTTTGATATTGCCGGATGCGAAAAAAACCTGTAGAATACAGATAACACATTATATTTACCGAAGATTGAACGCCGTAAAAGCAAAACCCCCGCAAACATGGCGAAAATACATTTTTTTTCACAATTTGTCCCACTGGAATTTTTTTGCGGTTTCCAGTATATTCTATAGAAATAATGAATAACCCATTAGAAAAGTACATCTTGTCCCACAAAATAAAACCCTCATGTGTCTATGTAGGTGGAAAAATAAAAAAGTTATGGCTTTCAGAAGGCGAGGAAGGAAAAATGAACGTGTCACCAAAAAAGAAAACGCCTGGTCCTTAAGGGGTTAAAGAGTTTTCCTGGACACCGCCCCAGCAGCTGATTGGTGCGGTGTCCGGGCCCTCTGATTGGCCTGACCGCCACACCCCTTGTTGGAGAGGCTGCAGAGTTGTCCTCCTGAGCTCCAAAGCCAGCACCTCTCCCAGGGCGTGGGTCCAGAGCAGGGGGTTTAACCCTTACGGGGCGTTGTCGCCCATAAACAAAAGGGCCTGCCTGCCTGGACGTATGACAAGTACCCCCCCTTTTAGGAGGGGCCCCCGGACCCTCCCCTGGTTTGGGTTTCTCTGGATGAGCCTCGTGGAATTCCCTAAAAAGGGGCCCTTTAGCATGTATGGGATCTAGCAGGAACCACGGCCTCCCCTCAGACCGTATCCCTTCCAGTCACTAGGTACTGTAACGAGTTTTGCACTCTTCGAGAATCCCGGTTTCCCGAGCAACCTCATACTCCAACTCCCCCTTAACTTCAACTGGAGAGAGGTGTTTGGAGGTGGAATAAACCGAAGGCACGTACCTCTTCAGGAGAGAGCAGTGGAATACATTATGTACACGGGAAAACCCAAAGGGTAACTTTAGGCGGTACGTCACAGATTTAAATTTGGGTCTAAAAATGATTATAGGGACCCACAAAAAACGCGGTGCCAGCTTACCCGAAGGGGGCCTTTAGACGAAGATTTCGGGTAGACAACCACACCTTATCCACAACATTTTAAAACCCTCCAGAACAAAGACGTCTCTTATCACTTATCTCCTTCTGGATGCTCTGGCATTCACCCAAGTTGAACTTGGGCCCAGACTGTGCACAGATCGTTAAGGATAGCATCCACCCCACTGTGATCAGAAGTAACGCCGGACCATGATAAGTGTCTAGGGTCGAAGCCTTAGTTGCAGAAAAACGGCGAAACACCAGACGAGTTACTATCCTGAGTATTTATCGCGAACTCGACCAAAGGTAAGTATTTAACCCAGTCTCCCTGCTGATCGGAGACAAAACACCGGAGTTTCTGCGTAACCGTTTGATTGACTCTCTCTGTCTGCCCATTAGTCTCAGGATGAAAGGCAGAGGTGAAGGACAGGGTGATACCCAGAGCCTTACAGAGAGCTCTCCAAAAACAGGAGACAAACTGAACTCCTCTGTCAGACACAATATTCTCGGGTAACCCATGCAGTTTAATGATCTGTTTAATGAAAAGCTCAGCGAGCTTTTTGGATGACGGTAATGCTTTTAATGGAATCAGATGGCACATCTTACTAAAACGATCAACAACCACCCAAATGACAGTCTTACCCTCAGAGGTAGGAAGATCAATCATAAAATCCATAGAGATGTGAGTCCATGGCCGGTCTGGAATAGGCAGAGGGCAAAGTTCACCAGGAGGCCGAGTTCTGGGAACCTTTGCCCGAGCACAGATGTCGCAGGCTGTCACATAGGCCCCAACATCACGAGACAAAGATGGCCACCAATAATTTCGGGAAATAAGTTTCTTAGTGCCAGATACTCCAGGATGTCCAGATAATACAGAATCATGTAATTCTTTTAATAAACGTAACCGAAACTGGGTGGGGAGAAAGACTTTAGAAAAGGGACAATCAACAGGTCTCATCTCCTGGTGGGTCTTGATCTCAGTGGCCAAGTCGGGGGAAATAGCTGAGACCACCGTCTCTTTGGGTAAAATGGACACTGGATCATCTCCAGATGAGTGACTGGCACAGAAACTTCTTGACAATGCGTCAGCTTTAACATTCTTAGAACCTGGTCTATAGGTAACCACGAAGTTAAAGCGAGTGAAGAATAATGCCCAACGTGCCTGATGAGGGTTTAACCTCTTAGCATTCTCTAAAAAGGTCAGGTTCTTATGGTCAGGACCGTGACTTGGTGTTGGGCACCTTCGAGGAAGTGGCGCCATTCCTCGAAGGTCCACTTAATTGCCAACAATTCTCGGTTCCCCCGGCAATAGTTCAATAGCACAATCATAGGGCCTATGTGGGGTAACTGCTCAGACTGAGTCTTGGAAAACACCACAGCTAAGTCACGAATAAAGGCAGAAAACTGCACTACTTCCATATTACCAAGAATGACTGGGAGACATTTATTAACACACTCAGTTCTCAAGACTTTCAGTCAATCACTGGGTTGTGTTTTTTAAGCCAGGGCAGCCCTAACACCACATCAGCAGGTAAGCCTCCATGATAAACAGAGTACACATCTCCGCATGCATAGACCCTACCAGCATCTCAAGCTCAGGAGTGCAATGTTGGATCCTCCCCTTGAGCAACGGGGTAGAATCTATCGCAACTACCTGCACTGAATCTGATAGGGACCTCCAGGGAAGGCACAAACGCTTAACAAATGATGCAGCCACGAAATTAGAGGCCGATCCTGAATCCACAAAGGCACTCCCAGAACCAGACATGGAAAGATATGAAATCTTAAGGGTTTAACCCTTACTGGGAGTTGTCGCACATAAACAGAAGGCTGCCTGCTTGGACGTATGACAATGCCACTAATTGTGCCAAAAGTTTGGCACATTTTTCGGTAAACGGCGTCACACATTATGCAATGCCCCTTTTTGTGAAGCTACACCTTTTTTGTCAGATAAGTCACAGGTGTCTAGAATCTGTCTAAAACACATAATAAATGTGGTGTACGAATGTATGCCAGAATTCTGGTGCAATTGCCTAAATAAATGTGCCCGTATGTGTTTTAGCAGCCTTAAAGGAGTTTTCTCATTTCAAGGATCATAGTTCAACAGGTGGGGGCGAAAAATCTATGCTTGTAGGCCCTTGGTTACCATAAGCAAGGTGCTATCGTTTAAGAGAATGGGCAATTTGTTTAATTCTTGGAAGTGAGAGAGAGCTCTGGCCGGGTTACGCCCAGGTTCTGCCCCCATTTGTATTCGGAAGCGTGCGTCAGAAGGAGTAGTAGGGGAGAGGATGTGCACGGGAGCAGGCAGGTACATGTGTGAACGGGGATGAGAGAGAGAGAGAAAGATATTTGCTGTGTTCGTTCACTGACAGCAATCAGTCGATGTGTGCGGTGCGGAGTTTGCTGCGTTCGTTCACTGACAGCAATCAGTTGATGTGTGCGGTCCAATGGTCCGACAGCTGAGAATCTCTTCCCTCCCCCACCTCACACAGAATGAATTCTAAAGTGCACACTTTGGGGCGTGTCTGCAAAGAGAGAAGATTCTCCCTGCTGGGAGGAGAAACACGCCTCTCCATTTCATGAGCTCTGCTTAGCAACCAGTATAAACGGCTGCCAAATGATGAAACGATAGAACCCCTTTAAATTTTCTACTTTCTCAGTGGTATAACTGTATGAGGTTTTGTTTTCTGTGGAATACATTGTCATTTTTTTTAATGCAATTTGGGAAATACATATAAATATATAAATAATTCCACACTTGGGATATAGACTAAGAAAAAGCAGTTTTTGATATTGTTTGTTTGTGTATTTTAGACCAATCAAATTTTACACAAAATAACCTATTAAATTAACTCTTCCAACCAGGAGGGATGTGTGAGTTTCCACGGTGTGTTGTTTCTTCATGTAATGTATGCACAATAAACTAGTTTTAGTATTAAATATATGCTTTCATTTTATGTTTTGCAGAATATTTTATATTTTTAATTCCATGAATTAATAGCTATTTAATCACTTTATTTTATATTTATCACATATTAATATATTCCTGTTTATAACATCATGTCTGAAGAAGGGAGATAGTTCTCTCGAAAGCTCACCATCAAATATACTCAGTTAGCCTCTAAAAGGTATCGCCTGATTTCTTCACTCTTCTATTAATACATGATACATTGTGTCACTCGCTTTGACACAAGGTGCTGTTAGGGCAGTGACCTGATCAGATGTGAGAATCCACTTTGATTATGCCATAGTTAGAGGCTGTTAGCTCAATTCCATAAAGTAGTTTTGGTGTATACAGCCATAAAGGCCCCTTTACTACAGTGACAGAAGATGACTCTGCAGACTTGGAACCTGTACCACCTGCTGTGGGTGGGCACTAAAGGGGCTGTCTCATTATACACATTTATGGCATATCCAATTGATATACCATCAATTTCTATAGTTAGACAATCTCTTTAAGATGTTAAATACCAGTTCTCCCCTCTGGCTAAGGGTTAGGTCACACAGGCTGGATTTACTCCAGAAAGTCTGCCAACAATCCACAAGACAAATCTGCACCAAATCCTGCAGATTGTGGAGTATGCAAAAAAGAAGCAAAAAAATCAATTGTTTTAAAATCCATAAAAATATAATTATTTGTAAATGGGGAAAATCTAAAAATATATCTTTTCTCATTTGACATCAGAAATTGACATGTGACGGATTCAATAATCCAGACCTCAGGTCTGTTCCCATGTGAAAAACGTTTGCAGCATGTGGATGAGATTTTTCAACAAAATATTTTATTGTAACTTTGATTATGGGAGCGTAGGTACATATCAATAAGGATGTTAATTAATAAATACTATAATGGAAAACTTACATAGATCCCTTATGGTTTCCTCTAAAATGATGGAGCAAATTGATGCAAAGGCTTTATTATGAACATAGTAACAACTGTTGGATAAATGGTGACTTCCTAATGTACAGTAAAACAGGTATTAGTATAGGGCGCACACACTTGTACAGATAAAGTAGGAAAACTATAGCCATGGGTATAGTTCTTGGATGTGTGTACAGCGCATAAAACAGCCTCAAGTTTCCGGAGACACAAACACATAAATATTAAAGTCAGTATTTTTTCCAAGCTTGACTTGAAACAGTTGTGTTTTATATTGAAAATGTGATAGGAGATGGAGAAGTAGAGACACCTGTGGCTTGGGGCAGCGTGTTTGACATGCCTTCATTAAAGGCTGAATTCTATAAATATTCGATAGATGCTAAGAAAATGAAACTTTCGACTTGCTGTCAGACTGTCCCTGTACTCCAGTTATGTTTTCCACTCAGTATAGTGTTTTAAAGGAACATAGAGAAAACCATATTGATTAGCATTGTGTTGGAGCTCTCAACTGAACACAAATTGGTCTACAGTCCCGATTAGCATTTAAAGGGCCCATCTTTTAAAAAGTTGCTGACTTCCCCCATTGTGATAAAATAACCCCTTTCATGTTATCAGTTGAAATATCTTGAAAAATTTCTCCACAGATACCACAGTGGGGGCAGAGAAATTTATAGGGCAAACATAGACAGAATTGGACTATGTTTGCTCTTTTTATTGAACATGTATAGTTTATGTATCAAACACAAACATATGAGGATACAATATCCCCTGTAATACATTTTTCAAGATATCCCAACAGATAGCATGAAGGGAGGCCATAAATGTGATGTGAAGGGGGCATTACTTACATAAAAAAAATACAAAATGATAAAAGAGAAGCATTACCACAAGACCCATGGGTATAAGCCATAGCAGGCACAGCATCTGCTATGGGGCACAAATGCTGATGGGACCTCACTCAGGTCCAAGTACATTTTGTATTTTTAAAGATTGAAACAAGTTGGTGGCTTAATGGCGTCTAGCAGAACTTTGTGGGTTCTCTAATATATGGTACTAATATTTATTGCTTTAATTATTACTTTTATGCTGTTATTTTAGCTTCCTGTCATTAAGTGCTGGAGCCCCCATCTCATTTTGTGGTGGGGCACTGTGGATTTTTAGTTACACCCCTAATAAGACCCCCATCTTTGTCATCATCTATCAGCTGTTAATGTATACAAAGGCCACCATAGTGCTTTAGTATACATATGCATCAATTTATCTCTGAGATGTATTAATATTCTGTTGTTGTTGTTATTATTATTATTATTATTTTTTTAACAGGTTTTTATTAGTGTTTTCATTCAATTCCAAATAGAAAAGCACAGTCTGAACATGACAGTTTTCCAGAAATACAGTAATTTTCTATGTTAAAAACCCAAAGTATTGGTACATGGAAAGACTACATGTTTTTAGATAACAGTCAATAGAAACACATATGTGGAACACATATGGAACATATGTAGGTATGATCTATTGTGTAAGACATCTGAGCTTTATATTATTTCAGTTTGAAAAATCATCAAATCTGGTAAACAGTCAAACAAGGAGTATGGTTTTATTTCACTGAGCGCCGTGGTCTCAACCCTCCACCCGATGTCCAAACAAACAAGTAGTTTATCCCAAGCTCCTCTGTACCTTGAGGATCTGAGAAAAGATATGAATGGAGTGTCCTCCACTTCACAGACAGACATTTTATGGCCCACGAACATCTATCTATAAAATAGAAGAGACAACTTTTGTAATAGTACCATGCATTGCAGTCGCACTGGATTCACACCTCTCAACTGCTGATGTAGGTCCCGAAACATGAGTGGAGTTTTTACCGCACCTCCATTGGTAAAGTGGTAATCACCCTACCCAACAGATTGAAAACTTTTGTACTCTATGTTCCTCATGTTGAATGGCTTCAATCCAGTCCATCTTAAGAAGAAAAAAGCATCTATCTAGTAAAAGGTTAATGGAGGGACAGACCGGTTGTATCTATACCTATAATATGACTTTCCTAGCTGCTGCAGATAGGACATGTAGAAGGTGCAGGTCACGTGGGTTCAGGGTAGAAGATTCCCTAGCTATATATTCCGAACAGTGCCCATGATGCAGTGGGGGTGAAAGAGCTTATTAGATATTGTTTGATGCAATCAGTTACCGATTTCCAGTATTGTTGGATCGTAGGGCAGTCCCACATACAATGGTGAAGATCTGTTCTTGAAGAGCCACATATAAAACAGGCACTAGAAGGATAAATGTCCACCTTATGCCCCCTATGTGGTGTTAAGTAAACACTGTGGATTAGTTTTAAGGTCACCACCGTGTAATGAGCAGCAGGTATTCTGTTATTTTTAACATGATAAATCTTTCCTCAACTCATTCTATTCAGTGCAACATCTCTCTACCTCCTTGAGGTTAGTTTTGCCTGATATCTACTCCACGTGTCATTTTCGTATGAATTCCTGGCTGACAGCAGTTGGTATCAGCATATACTGTATTAAACATGTAATCAAGCTTTAACCATCTCATTCATTTTCATGAAAAGGCTTGGTAGTCATAATTTATATATGACTTTATATAATCAGTGTGGGAGTAGATTAGATTTCATGAACTCCCAATTAATATTCAGCTACACAGGTAAACAGTGTATAACATTTTTGTTAGTGATTAAAGGCGTATTACCGTTTTTTCAAATAGAAGGGTTTATTTTGAGATCCCAATATTGATGGCCTCAAGATAGGCCACCAACATCAGATCTGTAGGCATCCCCAATGATCAGCAGCTTGAAGGGGCCGCTGGGGTCAAGTAAGCCTGAGGCCTCCACATTGTTTACATGGCCCTGTATATTTGCATGCTGTACACTGTTTCCCCCAGACTAAGCCATTGGGGTTCCATTGTTCCTACTTGGTCTGTATTTAGCTGTATCGTGCATTCCTTTTTATTGTTATGTAGTATTTGTTGTTATGTACTGCCCTATTTGGGTTATTTACTTTACAGTTATTATGCTACAATTGTATCATGTTTGATACGATTTTATTATGTATATGGCTCTAAATATGCATTGAGGGGCTATATGCCACAGTATTCCTTTTCTATTTTTTATATATTGATTTATAGAATTTTTTTGCAATATACTATTAATTTTTACTTTATGTTAGTTTGGTGTTTTTTTTTTATACTGTTGAAGGGGTTGTCTCACTACATTGATTCATCATACCTCAGTCCTATGTTTAATTTTTTAATTTACTGGCTTTACTGGCTTCTACTGGTCTGCAGTGAAGAGCTGCTGAGGACACCAGGTCTGTAGCTATAGCGACCAGCGCTGATAGCCTATCAAGAGAGATCAAACAGATATGTAGCTATAGTGACCTGAGGAGCTGATGCAGCCCATACAAGAGAGGATATCTAGGAATAGGTAGGACACTGTCAATGGATATATATATATATATATATATATATATATATATATATATATATATATATATATATATATATATTGCAAAGTGACTTGTTTTTGCAAGATCTTTAACATAAAAAGCAACCCTTCTAGTGAGACAACCCCTTTAACAAATCTGCAAGAGACTCAAAAAAATGCTAACCTGAATCTTGAATTGTTTCCTGACACTTTTTTACTTAGAGAAGTAGAGGAAAATGTTGATCAATGCAGAAGCTCTGCCCTGACAGATTTCTTTGCTTTCGTAAGGAGCTTCATGTACAGCGCTTTATGCCAAAACACCATATTTTTCAATATGTTTTATGTACAGATGAAAACTGGTGTAAAATTCATTGATTAATTTGCCTCATAGTGTCCTCATAGCCTAATATAAAATGGAATATTTCTATAGCGTCCAGATTGCAGCGTTCATTATAAAAAGCCTCTAAAAGATAAAACTAGAATCTGATTGGTTCCTTGTGCTTGTACTGTATCAGTTTTAATACATCTCCATTTGTTTAGGAGATGTTTTTGCTTCTTTCTAACCCATTGTTTTGCCAATTAACAGTCAAAGTAGAGGAAAACCATGTGAAATGACAAATAACATTGCACAGTTTCATAGTGCAATCTGGGAATGTTTTCCCTGACCAGCAAAATGGACAAGCAATATCTTTGCTTCAAGCCATTAGTTATACTGTATTAACCCTGTTTTGCTGCTTATCCAAACCTATTAACGGCTGAGGATGGTAATGGTTATAGTGGGAATGAGACTATTACATCCTAATGATATGTTATTGTGGAGATTGTAAACCCTCACAGACAAGGTCCTCCCTCCCTCTGTACCAGTCTGTCACACATTTAGTCGAGGTTGATTGTACTTGTTTTTTTTCCCTATGTTATGTATTTAACCGTGCTTTTTTAGATTAACTCCTTAATGACCGCCCACCGTCTTTTGACGGCGGGCATTTCAGGTTGTTCGTCTACAGCAACGTCTTTTGACGTCACTGCATACATCGGAGTTTGTGCCGCCCGGCGCCGCAGCTGTGCTGAGATTGGAGCTGTACTTTAACCCTTTGATTGCTGCGGATCATCGCCGCAGCACAATCAAAGGGTTTCCCTGCTCTGTCGGGTGATCGGAACGCCTGGTGACCCGACAGAGCCCGGAGAACGGCGGCACAGTCAGCCCTGGTGACCTAGAGTAGCCCCAAGGCTGTCTGTGTATCAAGCCAGTGATCAGGACAGACTTTGAGCTGCCCTGATCATTGCCTGTGTCAGACTGACACAGATTATAATGTATTAGCATATTATTATTATTTATTTTAGAGCGCCATTGATTCCAGGGCGCTGTACATTCAACAGGGTTACCAGCATAACATAAGTCAAACAAGTTCAATGCTGACAGTATGTGACAATCAACTGGCACAGGGAAATAGAACCCTGCCCGCGAAGGCTTACAATCTACAAGGAAGGGGGAAAGAGACAGAAGGTGCTAATACATAACTAAGTGTAAAAAAAAAAAAAAAAGTAACAGTTATCCCTTCATGGGATTTAAAAAAAAAAAGTAAAAAACATAAAAAGTGTAAAAAAAAAGGGATAAAAAAAATAAATAAATAAATATTTAATAAAAAAATAATTTTACATACATTACACACACACAAAAAACCTACACATATTAGGTATCCACACAACCGTAATAACCTGTAGAATTAATCTAACAAGTTATTAAATGTGAAATGTTAATGGTGTAAAAAAAAATGTAAAAAAAACATAAAAAATAAAAAAAACTAATTAAAAAAATTCTGCATTTATTTGTGTGAACTTAAACTATTCCCCCATAAAGTACAACTCGTCTCAAATAAAACGAGGCCTCATACAACTGCGTTATTGAACAAATAAAAAAGTTACAACTGTTGAAACGCAAGGAAGCAAAAACTAAAAAAATGTTCTGGTTATTAACTACTTTTCGGGCGTTCGGCTTAAGGGGTTAAGAGTACTCTGAAAAAAATAATGAAGCTTTTAAAAAAATAGTAATGGGATATCAGGAATTTACATATTGATTCTCATACAGCATATAGTGTAAGAAAAGAGGAAGAAAATAAATAATATAATGTGTGAGCTCATAAAAGTGGTGGGGTTCTGTCCAGAAAATGAAGTATGTTTCTTTTGTGCTTTCTTCAGCTTAAGCCTGTTTTAAAGTTTAGCAAGTTATTTAGTTTCCATGCATCACTGCCTTTTATAAAATTCAGTGGATTATAACTGGCTGCAAGACAACTTTGAGTGGGTCGTCTTGTATTACAAGCTGGTAAGACTCCATGTCTTGATGCATTAAGCTTGCCATGAGACTGACGACAATCAACTAAATCCTGTCCTCACTGGCAAATAGCTAAAGAAAACACTGCATAGTTCTTATTTTAAGATGCTGTGAAAAGGTTGTGATATGGGACTTAACAACATACGCGTTTCCAGGGGCCAGAGACATTTTGAGACATTGTTGTGAAACATTGATCGCCTATCCGTAGATTAGACCATCAGTGTTTAATAGCTAGGAGTCCATGCTCTGGAACCCCTACTGTTTAGCAGAACAAAGGGGCCACAATGTGCAGCATTAATGAGTGTACTTTCTAAATTTCAGCTTTCCTGTCACATTGGAAGTAGGAATTTTCTAAATAATAAACCTTATGAGTAGGAAATTTTATGTATTTCTACCATTGGTATTTCTACCATTGGTATTCATACATTGAATGAGGCTGATTTGCAGTACCAGACCCAGCTGCCCAAAAATATACATTACAAACCCTTTGTCTAAATCTTACGACCCTCAGTGATAAAATATGGGTGGTCTACTTTAAGAATATGCCACCAATATTGTAACAAAGTAAACCCCTTTAAAGTAAACAATTTCAGCCCATTTGGGTTTTCAGTCATTTTTCAGAATGTGATATGCAGTATCACCGAGCAGGTCTCCAAGAAATATCACCGAGCAGTTCAGTAAAGTATATTCTACAACTGAAATGCAAAAAACAAAAGGGAGGTTATCTGTCTTACCGCCTCCGGTGCAGTTTAAATGTCACATCATGGCCATATAAGATCAGTGCATGGATGGTCTCCCAGACTCCCAGAGATAAACAAAGAATTTTTCATCCAGCATTCGATTTGACTTTGTAGAAAAGTAAAAATCACATATTTTATTTAGTAAGTGTTTAAACCGTAAATCTGCATCGCGCAGTCAATGTGCACTTCTGACGCGTTTCGAGCTGACTTTAGCTCTTAATCGTTCAATTGATTAACAGCACAAGACAGCTCGAAACGCTTCTGAGGAGAATGTTGACTGCGGGATGCAGATCTACGGTTTTAACACTTACTAAATAAAATATGTGATTTTACCTTTCTACAAAGTCAAATCAGATGCTGGATGAGAAATTCCATATTCTACAACTATCAAGTGTGATTTTTTTTTTTTTTTTTTGAAAACTCATTTTTATTGCTTTTCACATATTAAAGTTTACATCATATACCTGTTAATACAATTGTGTGCACTTTGTATTTCACAAAATGAAACAACAGCTTAATCAAATAACACTGTCTGTGTGTAGCAGTAAAATTCCATAAAGTTTTCGTTTCTATTCTCGCTACTCAGAGAATCATATAACAGCAAACATACCTAATCAGTAGCTTAGGTACCTTCCCCTGGACCACATCCAGGCCCCATCCGCCCAACATGAATGAGCCAGAGTGGACCCAGACCTGACCCCGGAACGCACCTTCACACATAGTTCCTTATTTGCCGTCGGACCCCCCTGCTTTGTTGCTTCTCTAGCATATAGGGTAAAGATATCTAGAACTGTTAGTTAGCAAAGAGAAAAAAAAACAAAAAACCTCACAACATTACGTATTAACTTTAACACTACAACTCCGTGCAGTGAAAGAAGAAAGAACGGGATCCCTATGACCAGGACATTCGCCTACTACATTTAATATTAGATATGGTAATACCTAGTGAAGTTTGGATGTAAGTGAAAGGGTATGGTTGCCAGAGAAATGACAGGGGCATCACGTTCAGAGATCTCCTTCCAAAGCCACTTGGCTGGACTGGAGGCAACCTTAACCTTCCCAGTGTTCCCGATAGCTCAGCCTGAAGATACCATCCTGAATTCCTAAAGGGGGATACAATACGGGCAATTTCCACATCTGACATAAATCTTGTCATGAATGTTTGCCATTGTGCAAAGAATTTGTCTGACTGGGAATCTTTCTGGCGTTCCGTTAGTATCATTTCCAAGGAGATATATTTTTTTACACTGTTAAGCACCATATCCAAGGAAACCATATCAGGCTCCACCCACTTCTCTAAAATACATCTCTTCGCTCCCAATAAGAATACATGTACGAATAAGGTATTCACCCCCAGTGGGGGTAGGTTGTGAAATAATACCACCTCTGGTGTAAATTCTAATTGAATATTTCCTTTTGTCCTGAGCAAGGCTAGCAGCTTTCTCCAAAAACCCTGGACAGCTACGCAGTGCCACATCCCGTGTACCATATCAGTTCTCGGAGCCTGGCACTTGGGACAGGCTATCAGTCTGCCAGGAGCCCCGGGGTGCGGAGGTATATTAAAGCCATAGATCGCCTTGTGTATAAACCGAAACTGAGATTCTTTCCATTTTTCACTGGAGATCAGCTTAGATATTGCGTTCCAGCCTCCCAGAACCATCGTGTGTATTTCTGGATTGCTGAACACTTCTTTCCAATGTTTAAATAGTGTACCTTCCATGGCGTGAACTGCAGGGTCTCGTAGGGTTTTATATAGGGATGACAATGTGTGTTTATTGCCCGTGTCCACAGTAAAGCTATCTAATGTCGAGTCATTTAAAACCCCCTGCATTCGTTGGGCTCTAGACCTCAGGAAGCTTGTGATTTGTCCATGTGATAGGAAATGTGTGGCTGGTATGTCATGGAGATCCTTGAATTCCTGAAAGGATAGGACTCTCCCTGATGGCAGCTCGCACAGATGCTGAATCTCCAAGATTCCTTTCCTACTCCATACAGCAAACTGTTTGTTATCCAGGCCCTGGGAAAATTCAGGATGACCTTGCAGTGGCATGTACTTACTTATTGACCAAGGGAGTTTCCATATTTTCCTGATAGCTTTCCAAGATGCTATGGTATCTTTAAATACCAGATTCCCCCTGATGTGCAGTGGTATATGCGCGTATTTAGTATGTAATAAGGCTGCGAGTGACCAAGGGGATGCATACGATGCCTCTAAGTTTGTGTTGGAATAGAATTCCGTACCCCGAATCCAGTCTATACAATGTCTCGCCAGACAGGCTAGATTGTAGGTACGCACATCTGGGAAATTGACTCCCCCCTGAGCTTTCGGAAGCATGAGCTTGCGGAGGGCGATCCTGGGCCTTTTAGAGGACCAAATAAATTTTATAAAGGCTGAATTCAATTTTTTCACATCTGTATGTTTTAGTAAGAGTGGGATGGTTTGTAGGTGATACAGCAACTTTGGGAATCCTATCATTCGGACCAGGTGGCATCTTGCGAGGAGTGATAATGGCAGTCGGGACCATCTTTCTAAATCTTTTATTATTTTTTGTATCTGCGGTGGGAAGTTTAGGCGGTAAATAGATTCTGGGGTGCGCCCTATCTTTATCCCTAGATATGTGATATGCTCTTTAGCCATCATTACCCTATCTTTGAGATGTCCCCCCGTAGAAGTGACCTTTGTTTTTACTATATGTAATAGTTCGGATTTTGATTCGTTGATTTTAAAACCTGAACAGCTTGAAAAGACGCAGAGTTGCTGAAATAGGTTTTCCATATCTCTAGCCGGGTTTGCCATGTAAAAGATTACATCGTCGGCAAACATGGAAAGTTTCGGCTCCCCCCCCCCCCTCCCCACTGAAATTCCCTCAAAAATCGGATTGGAAAGTAGAAATTGGGCAAAAGGCTCCACTGCCAAATTAAAAAGAAGCGGCGAGAGTGGGCACCCCTGCCGTGTTCCACGTTGAAGGGCAAAATGTTGATACAAGAACCCAGGAATGCAAATTCTCACATGGGGATTGGTGTAGAGGGACGACAGGAAGGTTCTGAACGGGCCCTGTAGCTTAATTTTATCTAGGACTAGATTTAGCCACCCCCAGTCTACAGAGTCGAAATCTTTTTCCGTATCGACTGCAAGCAAGGCTGCCCCCGAGTACCTGTTTTTATTACTTTGGACCGATTGTAAGGTCAGTAAGACCTTTCTGATATTTGCTACAGCGGATCTACCTTTTACGAATCCGACTTGCTATCTAGGGATAACCTGGGCTAACCTATCTGCTAAGATTTTAGCCAGCAATTTTAAATCTACATTTATAAGGGAAATTGTGATTTTTTTTTTTAACGACATAACTCTACTTGAAAAAACATATTAGGTGACAGAATAAGTAAATACAAAAATATACAAAAGTTTGCAAAAAAAATAAACAAAATTTACAAATGAAGTAAAACATAAAAGACCCACATAGGATATACCCATTGTAGACTAATGGCTTTGGGCTAACATGTTTTATATTACTCTGGCCTTGTTACTATATCTAACCAAAGCAATATTTTCATGAGTTTTTCTGGATTTTCTGATTATCTCGTACACTCAAAAAACATGTTAAGCTTAATTGACTTACTTTAAGATCAGCTCTAGAGAGTATTTTATGAAGAATCCTTTAGGTGGAAGAATTAAATTGTAATCACTACTAAATTGAAATCACAGACTGATGTTAGTGCATGGTCTATACAATATTCTGCATCAAAACAATACTTTATAAATAAATTATACCGATACTAAACATTTTGCACCATTCTAACATTGGTAAGTTAAGTAGGAATTTTACCAGATATCCAAGTACCCATGTGAATCCTAGAATATCTGAGATATGCTTAATATTTACAAGCTAAGTGGGTGTTTTAGGGCTAATTAACTGCAAGGGTGGAATTGCATCCTGTCTTTATCCTCCACCTTACAATGATGTGTGAAGCTTATGGTTTGAGGTCTTTAGGATAGAAATTATACAACCACTAAACATTAATAACTAATAAATAAATACCGTTTTTAACAATAAATACTCGTTAGCCTTTTTAATCTTTGTGTGCATGCTTGACAAAGGAGGCATGACCTCCGACACGTCACAGGTGTGTTGCAAATCACGGGCAACTATGTGGAGTCTGGAGTAACATGCTGGACATTTGAAAACACGTATAATGTGCTGGAGAAAATCTCCTAAAATGTAAGTAATTTCCAAAAAACCTGGTAATGTGCAGTAAGTTTTGTATAGTTGCAAGATGATGCGACATTGATTGGAATCAAGAAGTTTTAAATATATTTCTCACAAAGATTAAAAAGGTTAACGAGTATTTATTCTTAAAAACAGTATTTATGCTTTTCCTAAGTAAAATGTGGGGTGAGTGGAGACCCCTACGCTACTGTTTTGCACATTAACCAATGAGAGAATTATTTGGTCCAAGGTGACAGTGATAATATAGTAAAACCAATATTCTACAAACAACTGCTTGGATTTTTCTTGGACAGTTTTAATGGACCAACTTTTTTAAAGTTTCCACCAGAAATTTTCAATTGGATTGAGATTAGGACTGTTTTCTGGCCTTCTCGTTGAGCTTAATTGAATTGGAAGTGCAATATTACTGGAGATCAAACCATCAGACAACTTCTCTGATGGATTTACATGTGAATGGCATTCTACCACATGTTATGTACAGTACATAGAAGCTGTAAAAGCCAAATGGTTGAGCGTTTTTAATACAACCTAATCACTGCATGTTTGCATCCTTCCTCATGTCTATGTGACTGCACGCTGGGCAGATGCCGTCCCTGTATCAACCCCCATCTACACCTGTGGCTACTCTCATATGACGGCTGTCTTTACCACTCAGCTATTATAGATTTGTGAAATGCTGCAGCTGTATACCTATGGCAATTTATGTACTTAGATATGTCCCATATTTGCACATTTCCATTGAATTCTTTAAATAAAAAGTTGGGAAAGTAAATTAGCCAAAGGGTAGAATTTCTACTCAGGACTATTAAGGTGTTGTACCCCTGATTAATTCTAAAAGAGTGACTAATAAATAGGTATATGAACTCTGCGTTGTCTTCCTAAAGTAAGATAAGTGAGATTTCACTATTGGAGTCTGCTCTCGTACTCATTAAGATGCAATGTACCTCTAGGGCCTGGCTCACATCAGCGTCAGAGTTACCGCCCGGAGCCCTTGTAACAGAAGTGGCAGCAATTCTATTTCATGACAGATACCAATGGAGCCCATTGGGTTAACAATGTGGTGTCTGCATGCCTCATGCGGTCTAGATGTGAACTGGGTCTTAAAGACTAACACCACTGCATTGATGGTTGCCTGTCAGCACAGCAAACTTATGAGTTGCCTCAGTTTTTAAAATGTTGCACAAAAGTGACAACATGGTTTGTGTCACCAAAATTGTGAAGCTTAGTGGAAAAAAAAAACCCTAGATTAGCTCGTGTGCATATATGTTAATGTTGCAAAATTTTATTCTGATCAACTAATACTGCTGAAATCTTGGTCAAATTTATTTTTGACCCAAATCCGAAGTACACTACTGGAGATCAAACCATCAGACAATTTCTATGATGGATTTGACTGTGAAGAACGTTCTGCTCTTTGCAATGTACTGTGATGCATAAAAGCAGCAAAAGCCAAATGAGTTAACATTTTTAATAAAACCCCAATATCAAAAACAAGCATGGCCAAATTATTGCCATAATCACCAACAAAAATTTAATTTAATAATGTTTCCCTTAATTTAAAGTCGGATTAGTCTGCCTTTGGCTGGCTTTTGATATTACACTGCTATTCTAGCTGGGTGGTTTTTTATGACATAATCAAAGAATGGGTGCAGTGTTATGTCCAGCATGTTGGTTTTCTATTGGATTTTAAATTTAAATAGTGGGTAAATGTGCTCTGTAATTCCTGGCGACATTACTAGGTAAAGGTGTGGTGGCTGCTCTCTAGCCCCGCAGCAGCTTGTACACATAAACACCCGTTGGCCATTTGGGACCTCATTGAGACTGCCATCAGTATTATATACTTTATATATTTTTAATCAGTATAGGAACTTTTCTATTATTTGCTTCTTATGCAAAATGCAGTCTTCTATAAAAGGCCCTATTCTTTGGATGAATTTGCGGGGTAACAGTGGGGTATTTATAGTTTTGCTACTGCACCACTATTTTATATTCACTCACTATAGAGTGAGTGTAAGGAGAGTGATTAAGTGGTAATAATAGCTATTATTGTTATCTAAAATGATGATGTTTATGTGCTTTTATAAGGACATTTGTAAAAACCTTTACAATTTTTTTTCTTTTTAGATGTTCATTTATTTATAGAGAGGACTCAAGTAGGATAGATTTAAGCAATTGTGTGGGTGTAATAATTTGCTTACATGGGTAAACACATTATATGAGTAATTATCTTCTGAAAACACAGGATTCCAAGCAAAATAATAACACAGTTGCAGGTTATTACATCCCACCTGGAAAAGTAGAAGCAAATTTAAACTCAAAAAGAAATTGGGACTCCTCATACTTGTCTAAATCAATAGTCTTTCACATCAAGTACTACCGTTTTTTAAATTAGCACACAAAACGAGTTGTGTTTTCTCAGCAATGTCAATAATAAACCTATCACAAGCTTTTTACACATAATCAGTCACAATCTGCAGCCTGTTGGCAAAGTACTACAGAGGAACTAGATTAATTCTAAACAAGGAAAATGATCTTTCTGGGTCAGCTGAAGAGCTCATCATAAATGAGGTGTTGAGGGGGTGATAGGAAACTAAACAGCAAGGGTTTTTATCCCTAACACTCCAGATTTATTTATGTCCAGCGTTTAAGAAGTATTTTTTTCATTACTTATTTTTCAATTTCTGTTTTTTTCTGACTTAGTACAAATTTTTGCTAGTTTTTTAATCCTGCACAGCAATGCTGAAGCACACCCTTATTTCAGTCTTACAAGATGCAACTAGTGCAAGCACAACAGAAATCTGGCATTTCAGACAAGGCTAAGCAGGCAGTATGTATTGTTTTATTGTCTCAGATACTTGACAGTTAGTGCATTATGATTTTGTGGCACAGGAACTTATCTCAGCTTTTTTCAATGCTCTTTAATGGATTTTGTTTTGATTTAGGAAAAGACAATATGGTGCACTAAGATGTCACTGTCAAGTTTAAGTTACATAAATATGTGTATTTGCATTTGTCCTTCACCACCTATATTCAATTTGTTGCCCGCTTTTGACATCTACAACTCATAAACATCTCCAGAATCTATTTTTTTCTCATTGTGGAGAAAGCAAAAACTCTTGTATTTCCTCTTATACATTCTCATCTTGACTATTGTAAGTCCTTACTTATCGGGCTCGCATTTTCTAAACTCTCCTCTCTCTGGTCTGTCTTGAATACAGCTTATTTTTTGCTTCAGCCAATACACCAATACCTCTATCCCTGTGTCAGTCACTGCACTGGTTGCCCATTCTATACACAATGCAATCTGAACTAATCACTCTCCCCCATGAAGTTCTACACAATACTACAGCCCTTACATCTCCTCCCTCATCTTTGTCTACCACCCTACCACGTCTCTAAACTCTGTTGATGGTCTTAAATTTCTCTCTCGTTGGAACCTCCCGTTCCCGACTCCAAGACTTTGCACATGCTGCACTAGTTCTCTGGAATGTGCTACCTTGTACAGTCAGGTTGATTCATAACCCTCATAGTTTTAAACGTGCCCAAAAAATACATAAGGCATTTTGGTAACACACATTGCTGATACTCCATGCTCTGAGGCACTCATATGCACTAAACTGTATAATAGATATTGTCTGGGTGGCAGGTTCATCCACTCATTTGTCTACTACCCCATATTTATGGAAGGTGGCAGGACCATTGTACACATTAAATACTTCCAAACATTTGTCTCACCCCGATTTACACATAGAGTGTTCTTGGGAGCAGGGCCCTCACACCTGTTGTTTAATCTGTTAATAGCTTTGTTAATATCTACCTATACCCTCTTCATTGTAAAGTGGTGCAGAAAATGTGTTGATAATAACATTTATTATTGTTATTATATTGACGCTAAAAACACTCTTAAGGCCATGTTCACACGGCTTAAAATGGGCCGTATTTCGGTCCGTAATTACGCGCTGAAGTGCGCAAATTACAGGCTGAAAATGGCCCATTCATTACGTAATCCATAGTTCTCATAGAGAACTATGGATTACGTCTCCTCTCCCTGCTCGGCGAATACGCCGAGGGGGGAGATAATTGACATCTCATTTTCTAGCGGCGTATACGTGCCACTACCAATGATTGTCTATGGGCCGCAGTTAACCCGTGTGAACATAGCCTAATACTAAACAGAAGCAACACACAAAACAGACATAAAACACACAACAAAAATGTTAGGGTTTAGGAAAAACAACCAAAGAACAATAATAGTATGAAATATCTTCTAAGTAGAAAACTAATTTCCTCCAGTTCCTTTTATGTAAAAATATAAATTCCTTTATTCAAATAATTTAAAATCCATGATTAAAAGAAGCAACATCAATAAGATGACGTGTTTCAAGCAAAAGTGTCCCTTAATCATAGCATACCCACAAATGAAACAGAGCTAACTTGTATACTATTCTCTAGTAATCATGTGTGCTTATCACAAAGCACCTGTGATAAAGTGGTAAACAAAGATATATAAAAAACTAAAATAAAACATGAATACTTTAATATACAAAAAATTATACTAAGTGAACAGCTATGAATGTTCAATAGTGATAGATCATTTTTTTATAATTTAATCCAAATGGTGTTCTGGTTAATTTAAATATCCAAAAAGCTTCTCAATGTAACAAAAGTTGTTTTAAATTTCCTCTCCTTTAACTTAAAGGGGTATTATCGCTACAAAGATCATGTCTCAGATTATGGGGGCAGTAAAAAATAAGCACTTTTGTAATTGGTTTACATTACCTCTGTCACTTGGTTTAGCAGATATGACCTTTTCTGTAAATATGTGTTCTATTTCTGCTGTTTGTGGTTGGACACACACCCTGAACGTTTCCCGCCCCTAAACACGCCCCCCTGCACTGTGATTGGTGGCTGACATTTCATTCAGCCTGTTGGAATACGCCAACAGACAGAAAACGCCCCTGTCACGCCCCCTGCGCTGTGATTGGCTGCCTGCACACTGTTTTCTCCCCTCTGAGCTGTTAAAATCAATATTGAAACCAAAGTCTGCTGCCTGTAAACTCTTCCCTCAGCTCTAGGGTGAATGATCTGGGCAATTACTGGCTGTTTAAGTCACAGATCCCCTCATATAACACAGTACTATATAGTCTCCAGGGGGAGAGGAGATGGGGGAGGACAGTATGTATTCCTCCATATAAAACTGTAACACAGACTGCAGCCTGGTAACAGAGGGGAAGGGGGGAGGGGCAGTGGACACTCCTCACATGTCTCATCAGTTCATGTTGTGTGTATAACTGCTTATAGCAGAGCAAGGAGCTTGTGGAGTCAGCCTGAAGCTCTGCAGATATAAGAAGCATGCAGGAGGCTGCTGATCTGTTCTGACCAGACATCCTTCTGCTTCTTCTGCCTCACCCAGAATGATGATGTCACAGGTCTTCAGTCAGGAGAGACACGCCTCCTGGCAGGAGAGATACGCCTGCTGAGAGGAGAGACACGCCCCTGGATTTCAAATTCAATCTCAGAGAATTAGCTGAAGAGCACGAACAGTTCAAACGATAAAACTCCTTTAATGTAACACGTTCAATACCAACAAATAAAAAATTAGATGTGTCCCCCTGATGGGCTATTGAAACACGTTTAGAGTCCCATGAGATGTTTACATAATTAGGATTCTTGGCATGCAGAATGTGTTCATATATGCGCCTCTTTAGTTTGCAGCTAGTATAACTAACATACAGGAGATCACACACTTTGCATTTGATAGCATAGATCACTGACTCAGTATCACAATTTATAAAATCACTGATTTTGTATACTGGATCTACTTGATGATACCCAAATTCTGTTACTTGATCAGTGAACTGGCACACATTACATTGTGCACCTCCACACTTGAAACTCCCTTTTGCAGACAACCAAGTATTTATCGCAGAGTTTTCTTTATAAAGACTAGGGGATGACATAGTAGCTAGGGATTTGCCTAGTTTCGATACAAAGTGTACACCTTCAGTAAGTATGTCAGCAGAGATGTTGGCACAAAATGGGCGGATTCTTAGGCCCTGTTCACACGACGGATTTGGCTGTAGCTATGGCTGCGGGTTCCAACGCGGTTTCCAAGTCCAAAACCACGTCCAAATCGCGCCTAGTTTATTAACATGGTTTCCTATGGGAAACCGCATTAATATTCACACGCCGCGGGTTTGGGGCCACGGCAAGCCGCGCCCCAAACCACGGCCCACTTGCGCCGCGACCACGCCCAGCGCCCGCTCTGCAAACCCGCGTTGGGAGATGCAAGTTTGCGGCGAGATTAGGACGAGATTTGGCCGCGGCCGAACCCGCGGCCAAATCCGTCGTGTGAACGAGGCCTAAAAGACAATATTGATTAATTGTTTATATTGATTGCTATAAGCAGCGGAGAAAGACAAAGAGGGGGAGCTTGAGCTCACCTTACCCTCCTTCTCCATTCAAAGACTATCTCTGCTTTTTTAAAGAACAATTTTTTTGGCCCTGTTCATATTCCAGTCTGGATAATATCTGTCCTTCAAACGTTTCTCTATGATGTTGAACTGATCGGTCTAGAATGTGTTACATTAAAGGGGATTTGCCGAGAGACAAAGATTCTTACCTTTCAGCTTAGCCCAGGCAGAATGTCAACAAATCACGCTGAGTCATGAAGCTGCAGTGGAGAGAGGGAGATGGAAGGGGGGAGTGAGGAATCCAACGGAGAGTCTCAAAACTTAATAGAAATAATAAACAGTACAAAAGAGGATTCAAAACAGCAATAAACAGGCTAATACACTGCACTGTCAGGAGTAGCCTTATCTGCTAAGAAGCTAATGTAATGTAAACAAATCACGGAGCAAGAGACAGACACACACAGCCAGAGCACAGAGCCATGCATAAGGGGATCCTGTGACATGTTCACTCAAATAATCAAACTATAACTTGTGAATTCTGTATACAAAAGAGAACATCTATTCTACACAGCAGCTTGAAAGCTTCTTCATCAGATAAAGCAGGGATCTAATAACACTACAGCTAGTTATTCTGTATACAAAAGAAAACATATTGCTACCCGGTACCTTAAAAGACCATTCATTTTGCCTGTCATCAGATAAGAAGTGATTCACGCAAGCGCGGCCTTTCAGCTCCTGGGTCGTGACTAGGGGAAGCTTTGTGGTAACCAAGGGGGATTGAGAAATGCTGTAGCTTTCACTTTTTTTAATCACATATATTTAGAAAAGTGATTAAATACCCATTTTGGAGGTTCCCACGTCAACATTACATGGTGGCAAAACCCTTTTAAGTTACAGGGGAAGAAATTTAATACAACTTTTGCTATTTTATTTAAATTAAATACCTGAACACTATTTGGATTACATTATAAAAATGATATCATTATTAAACTTTCATAGCTGTTCATTCAGTTTTGTATATTAAGGTATTCATGGACCTAATTATCACAGGTGCTTTGTGATAAGCACACATGATTACTAGAGAATAGTATACAAGTTAGCTCTGTTTCATTTGTGGGTATGCTACGATTAAGGGACACTTTTGCCTGAAACACGTCAGCTTATTGACGTTGTTTCTTGTAATCATGGATTTTAAATGATTTGAATGAAAGAATTTATACTTTTACATAAAAGGAGCTGGAGGAAACTATTTTCTACTTAGTTTGTATTACCCAAAGATACATGGGCAGCCTCTGTGCTCCTGACATAGCCTGCGCCTAGCGATAATTGACTGAAGACCTGAAGTGGTGAGCAAGTTCATTTTTTCTACACACATGAAATATCTTCTACCACACATACTGACCCTGCAGTAAAATGTATCCTTTATAGTGTGTCACTTCTAAAACAATAATACAGTATATACCTAATATAGCACAAAACAATGGAAATAAATATCAGAAAAGAAGAAGAGAAAAAACTGTGTCACAGAAGCTCGTGTGCTAATGTGCTTCTGTTGCACACTTTTCCATTTTCTTTTTTTTCTATTTGGTTCTATACTTTAGCGTGTTGCATATTTGAGCTACATGGTGGTGCCCATCTTATATGTTTCTGCTTATTACCATGGAAATAACTTGTATGCCAGTCACTGTAACGGACATCAAAAAGAACAAGAAAAACCAAAGATGCCTAACAAACTTTTTGTGGTAGAATTTTTCAAATGCAATCTTTGTTATAATTCTTTGTTTAAAAAAGCAGTGTATTCAAATCCAAGAAAATTACTCAGTTTCATGTGCATTTTAAACCATCTGTAGGGGAACAATCTGTCAGGGGCGTAGCTGTAGGAGGTGCAGAGGTATCAGTCACTACCGGGCCCGGGAGCCTGAGAGGCCCCAAAAGCTCTTCTACCAAATAAGTAGACACCATCATTGTAAGCGGCACATGGTAGCTGGGGGGCCCATTTCACTTTTTGCACTAGGGCCCTGGAACTTCAAGTTACGCCACTGTCTGTCATGTATATTGTCCCTAGTGAGGCCTGGTATATCTGTTCGCGTGGCTACATCATGTAACTCATGACTCTTATTTGACAAGTCCATCAATCAAATTGGGCTAAATTATGTGTCTCTTCACAAAGATATACAGTAAAGCTGCAAGGAATTTCTGCCATAAGACCTATCCCCATTTATTTAGCATTGCCTATCCATTATGTTGGAATCATCATTGCTATACAACCTAATTCACCAAATGTTGTGTGATCTCATTTACTGAAAAACATGCATAAAGTATATTATTATTGTGTGAATTCTTGACAGATTGTATCGTTGGATATCTGTAAGCAACCTGAATGTATTATTATCTTATTCTACACATTAATTATTGATAATATAAGTAAAGTTAGTATAGGTATTAATAAAAAATTTAACTAATTATATGATTGAGTTTAATATTATATTTAACTTGTAGCATTGAGATCAGGTTTATGTGTCTAATGTACAATGTGAACTGTGTAAGCACTTTAAGAGGCTTGTTATACATATATAAAAGTTATTCAAGTCAATATGGAAACATAAAAATCATCACATATGCTGGCAAGTGTAACAATTTTACAATGTCTGTGTCATTAACAAGGCCCTTTACTAGAGGGTAATTATTTTTCAAGACTTCCATGAGCTCCCAAGCACATCACTGTGCTTAATGCCCCTCTCATCTCTATTTAGATAGAATTTGGGTTCTTTTATGTTCTTACTATGTTAGAGGTGTACAGTTGGTGTTTTTAGCTGGACATACCCATGGTTCATACACTGAATGTATCCATAGACTACAATGGATTATATGTGTGCCAAAAAAGTGTCCATGTTCCAAAGGAGCTGTATGCATTGGCATCCTTTTTTTTTAAATATATTAGAAAGCACAGTCAGCTTTGCTTTGCAATGTAAATGGATTCTGGAATAGACGTACAATGCATCCAATAGACTTCAGATCATGTGAAATCCATACCTGGTAGAGTTAATCTTTTTTATTTACATTAGTATATATTAGACACCTTAATATGTTCATGCAAATGCACAACTTCACCATGCAGCCTATGAATTAAAAGCTATTTTAACATGTTTCATTTGTTTGTCTCCATATAGAGTTGGTGTGGATCCAGACCAGGACCTCAAAGATCGACCTGCAAACCAGGTGAGCCTCTAGGGTTATGATTTTTTAGCTGGTAGGCCTGTATCTCACATATTGTGGTAATGGTTACAGTTTTACATCATCTACTAAAATGTATAAAAGAATAGCTATATGCAGTGGTGTGGAAAAGTATTTGTCCCCTTCCTGATTTCTTAGTCTTTTGGATCTTTGTCACACTTAAATGTTTCAGATCACCAAACAAATCGAAATATTAGACACACAGCACAAGTAAACACAAAATGTAGTTTTTAAATAAAGGTCTTTGTTATTAACGGAAAAAGTAATCAAAACCTATAAGGCCCTGTGTGAAAAAGTTATTGCCCCCTAAACCTAGTAACTGGTTGGGCACCCATAGCAGCAAAAACTGCAATTAAGCATTTGTGATAACTGCCAATGAGTCTTTTACAATGCTCTGGAAGAATTTTGGCCACTCATCACTGCAGAATTGTTAAAATTTACCCACATTCAAGGGTTTCCAAGCATGGACCACTTTTTTAAGGTCATGCCACAGCTTCTCAATCGTATTAAGGTCAGGAATTTGACAAGGCCACTCCAAAGTCTTAATTTTATTTTTCTTAAGGCATTAAGAGGTGAACTTGCTGGTGTGTTTTGGATCATTGTCCTGTTGCACAACAGCTTGATGTCACGAACAGAAGGCCTGATATTCTCCTTCAGGATTTGTTGGTAGACAGCAGAATTCATGGTTCCATTTATCACAGAAAGTCTTACAGGTCCTGAAGCAACAAAACAGCCCCAACTCATCTACTATCACCCCCATGTTTTACTGTTGGTATGATGCTCCTTTTGTGAAATGCTGTGTTCTTTCTACTCCAGATGTAATGGGGCTTACACCTTCAAAAATGTTCAACTTTTGTCTTGTCAGTCCACTTAATCTTCTCCCAAAAGTCTTGGGGATCGTCAAGATGTTTTCTGGCAAAACTGAGATGAGCCTTTATGTTGTTTTTGCTCAGCTGTGGTATCTGTCTTGTGCATTTATGCACAGTCTCTTTCTTCTGGTGGAGTCATGAACACTGACCATAGCTGTGACGAGTGTGGCCTGCAGTTCTTTGGATGTTGTTGTGGGATGTTTTGTGCCCTCTTGAATGAGTTGCCATTGAGCACTTGGAGAAATTTAGGACAGGTGGCCCCTCCTGGGAAGGTTCACCACAGTTCGCCATTTTTGGATTATGGATCTCACTGTGGTTCTCTTGAGTCCCATAGCTTTAAAGATGGCTTCATAACTTTTTCCAGACTGATAGATCTCAATTACTTTCTTTCCCATTTGTTCCTGAATTTCTTTGGATCTCCCCATGATATTTAGCTTCTGGGGATATTTTGGTCTACTTCACTTTGTCAGGCAGGTCCTGTTTAAATGCTTCCTTACTTGAGAACAGGTGTGGCAGTAATCAGGCCTGGGTGAGGCAAGAAAAATTGAACTCGGCTTCCCAAAGTTGTGAAAACACAGTTAATTTATTTTTAGCTTTTTTTTGGGGGGGGGAGGGATGGAGGGGTTGAAGGTTGGGGGTTAATTTACTTTTTCACACAGGGCCATGTAGGTTTTGATAATTTTTTCTCTAAATAATAAAGATCTTCATTTACAAACTGCATTTTGTGTTTACTTGTGTTATGTTCGTCTAATATTTAAATTTTGTTTGGTGATTGAAACATTAATGTGAAAACACCAAAAGATTAAAAAAATCAGGAAGAGATATTTTTTTACTACACTTTTACAAAATTGAGGTAATAACTGTGGGCACAAAAAAAGAAATTTGGGCATTTACAGAAATGCCGCAGTGAAGCTATAATCAAAGCTTCGCTCGTTCTAGTGCGCCCTGCCCCCGCCCCCAAGATGGGGCGCTTTAAAAAGCGCTGCAGTCCTACTAAGCCCCGAGTGGCGTCGGGAAAATTTGGAAAATGTTTAACGGGGCTGTGCTGGATACCCGGCTGTAAAGACCCATATACGGGGCAGCCTAAATTCAACAGTCCCCTGTGTGTGTAAATGATAAAATTTATATGTGTGTGTGTTTTGTGAATGTATATACATAGTGCACAGCATAAGTGAGTACATCCCCTTCGAAAACCTAGATTTTAATCAATATCTCACTCACTACAGGAACAGTTTCCAAAATTTCAACAAGACCAGTCAGCTTTATAAAAGTGTTACACAGCCTTCTATTTCTTTTAATAAAGAATATAGACAGTTCATTTAATTTGAATTTAGTGAGCAAATAAACTATAAAAAAAAATTCTGTGCAAACATGTGCATGGCCTTTAAAGTGTTACTTCAATTATAAACAGCTTTCCTGAAATCAGTAGTAGAGTATAAGTAAGAAACTTTGTAATAAATTTTATAGAAAATTGCTTCTTTATCCACATTCCAGAACCCAAACCCTGCTGCTTCCTTAGGGCATGGTCACACATTGGGTTATTCCTACCAGAAAAATCTGATGTGTAATCCTTGGCAGAAATCTAATCTGATACACTGGATTTCTGCCGAGGATTTTATCTTTGCAGAAGTAGTTTTCGCCTTTGATTTGGATGTGGGTAAGCCCCATATCAATGGGACTAACCTCATCATGCCTGCTGAAGCGATCACCCCCATAGTGCAGACTGTCCATTTAAACTAAGTGGAGTCGATTCGCTCAATGATTTTAACATGGAGTTCAACATGGAAATTTTGGGGTTTTTAATTCATTTTAAAATCCTTTGAGTAACTACCCTTAAAGGACACCGCCACAATTCAATTTCCACCTCTTTTTACAAGTGTCACCCACGAAAGGGGGATCACTGGGAAACCTTTTATATTTTATGCCCATTAATTAGAGATGACTGCCAATCGGATGCTTGGACCCCTTCTGGATTTTTAAAATTACTGAAAATTAAAGGTTTTTCCGTTAAAAATGTGGCCCAATTTGAGCTTCATTTGGGAAATACGGTGGTTAACGCCCTGTTACACCCAGGTGCCCTAATCTTGGCATTTTTTTTTCCCTCATTTACTCAACGTGCTGAGGAAATGGTCCTTACTTTTTTCTCTGTCCTGCTCCATACTCCATGTCCTCTGAAAACCTACATCGGTCAATTTTTCCTGTCCCCCCTTTGAAAATTTTCAGGGGAATTTTTTTTAACAGCTATTTGTACAAAATTTTTTTTAGTATTTTAATTCTAGAAAACACATTTTTAAAATGGGAGGGAATCCACCGTGTCTTTTTTTTCTTTTTTTTAAAAATTGTTTTAAAAAGGGTTGCCCTCAAAAAGGGAAATACAGTTAAAGATCATGCAAAAAAAAGTCATTTTGCAAAGTGTCCATTAACATGTCCAACCTATTCCTGTTTCGACAGCACCATCATCCTTGACCACTTTTGCCCTTGGAAAAACAAATGCCCTGTTAAAAAAACAACATTTTTTAGAATAGGACCTGTAAAAAAGCTGCTTTTCACAGAAAAAACCCTCCAAAAATTCAAACATACCCTTGAGCATTTTGGACAATTGGAAGAACAAATTCTTTTAGAAACAACATTTTTTAAAAAGGGACCTTATATGCTCATGCACAGCAATAGCCCCCAAAAAATCAAAACATGACCCAGACCCTTTTTGACAATTGTGAAGAACAAATGTCTATTAGAAAAAACATTTAGAATAGACCTGTATTTTGCGCATTTCAAAGCACATCCCCAAAAAAAATTATAAAAATATTTCTAACCCTTTTAAAAAATTTTGTGGGGGGAGAAAGCCATTTAGAACCCCACATTCTTTTCCCAAAAACCAGATTATACTTTACTCACAGCAACATCCCCCAAAAAAAATTAAAATGATTCTCAGCCACTTTTAAAAAATTGTGAAGGAAAAGCCACTTAGAAGCCACTTTCTTTTCCCAAAAGGGCCCATGATTATTGCTGTATCCACAAAACATGCCCCCAAAAAAATTTAAAAAAATTATTTCTCACCACTTTTAAAATTGTGAGGCAACATGCCCCCAAACCATTGAAAATTGAAAAATTCTAAAGATGAATGAGAAATGGAATATTTTTTTGTCATGAAACCTTGGTGCTTTTAGTCTCCCACAGAAAAAACCAAAAAATTAACTGTTGGGAATTGAGAAAAAAATTCATAAGAAATATATTTTAAAAATAATTTTTTCAAGAGACCTTTTTCTTTTTTGAGAGGAATTGAAGTGACCAGCAACTAATCGGTGCCCCTCGCAATTGGGCCAAAAAAAAAAAACATCGAGATCCATCCTGATTCATTTGATAAAGTCAAACGATCCACATTATCTGGGAAAGTCGGATGCGTTTGTCTTAATGACTCCCCCACGGCGAAGGTCCGCTCAGATATACCGGGGCTGCTGGGCAGGACAAACCTCTATGGGGGGCGACCCACTCGGCCTTCGCCTTTTTTGGGATACCCAGAAGTCTTTTTGGGGACCGAACACACCCAAAAAACATGGGTGTTAGACGCAGATAGCTGCACCATGATCTTAAGCTGGTCTCTTGTTTTTTGATGTGTGCCCTGCTTTGCATCGTTGGTGGGTGGTAAATAAAGTTGCCAATCCCCCCTTTAGGCTTCCCCACCTTTGCCTCTCTGCTGCTGCCGCAACGGCTGTTTGGCACTCTACGTTTGTCACGTGCGATTTTGTTCCACCGGACATTAAGGGACGTGAAGCAACCAACAGATGTCTCCATTTGATCAATCAAAAGGTCTCCATTTCCTCTTTTTACTCTCATTTGGGGGGTGGAAGGAAAGGCTGAGTTTTGTTTTGTCCCGGGGGGACCGGGAGGGGGGCCACCCAGTACGTTGTTCATTTTGAGGGCCTTAAGCGGGGTCATGTTGGAGGAAATGGACACCAAGCACTCATGTGAGAGATGGACCCTTTGAGTTCCCAACCCTTTTGAGGGGGCACTAGCAAACTCATTTTCCTCATCTGCCTCAATTCCCCCAACCTCTTCCAAGCGGGGACGTCAGTGTCTAGGAAACCTCCCCCCCTCCTCCCCCCCCTCCCTTCGTCCGGCACGCTTCAACAAAAGCCCAGATTTTCCGAGATATCCCCGAGAGCTGAGGTGCCGCCTTGCCTAGCTCGGGACTCTGAACCATCCCTAATAAGATGATAAAATTAAAAACTGTGGGGCCTTTGTTTTTTAGGGAGAGAAAGGCTCCAGTCTGCATCTGTGCCCCTCCCCCCTCCCGCTGGCGGACCTGATTTTCAGAGTTCCAAGATCGTTCCAAACTAAGACACCCAATGCCATGCTGAAAAGGGGCATCGTCCGCACTGACCTTTTTGGGGCTTCTTCAAAACTGGCAAGGTGGTGCAGCTTTTCACCTCCTCCACTCTCGTGGCTCAAAAAAACCCCCCCTAGGTCCGCACCGCTGCTTGTCGGGCCATGGTCACTTCGAACTGATAATGGCATTGTGCTGCTCCACAACCGGGAGCATGTGGAGGGGGGAATTCCAGCGTGTGCCCCCTCAACAATGAGACGGTTTTACGGGGGGGCCGAGCTGACGCTGCAAAACCCCCGGGGACAAAAAAGGGTGGAATGGGGAATGGCAACTCAGACCTCGAGCCTTCTTCAGCAGGGAGTCCGGACCCGGTACTCTTTAGAAATTCTGGACGACAAGTTCATGACATGTGCAAGGGGAAGGGATTGCCCAGCCTACCCACTTAAGGGGGGCCAGCAAATTTTTCCCTTATCGCACACCACATTGCCTGCACAAGGTTTTTGTCACCCCCAGCGCTCGGGGCCCCTTTTGGGGGACCGTCCACAACTCCTGACCTGTGTGTGGGCGGGCCCCCAAGGCAGATTAATTTCAACATGGGCCCGGTGTCTCTGGGCACGGGGTGCCACCAAGGACCTTGGGGGAAAGAAACCCCGCCCACCCTAGGTTTGAAAAAGCGGCGCCGAGCCTGAAGCCAAAATCACCCCCAAGACAACCACCCACCACCCATGACTTCACAAAGATAACGGCCTTGGCCGGTTACTAGCCATTGTCAGGGTAAAAAGGACTTTTCCGGGCCAGATGCAGACAACGCGCTTGAAATTTTAGATGACCTGGCTGCCCGGGCAGGGACGGGTTTTTTGGCAAAGAAATGCCTGCTCGGGGATCTGGTATTGGGGGAGACAGGGCCATGACGTTGGGGAACCCATCTTTTCCACCAGAAAGGAAAGGGAACAATTCCATGCCGACATTCAGGCTTTTGGCTTTGGGGGGTTTGGGGAAAGTGTTTCTTCTTTTGCCCCAAAACCCGGGAAAAAAAGGGTGGGTGCTAACTGGCCGGTACGGGGGCAGGTCGCAAACTGGGGGAAAGGGGAAGGGGGAGGTGGGTCCCCGGTTGCGGTGGTACTCGGGCGACGGGGGGCTGAAGCGGGGGTGATCCCTGATTTTAAACTCTGAGAGACATGGGCAGCTAGGAACGTTTGGGGGGGCGGAGGAGGAGGAGGGGGAACAGAGGGTGTGACAGGGGTTTTTAGGCCCCGCGGTCTGGCCTTTTTTTGGCCCAAATGTTCCCTCCATTTCAAATCATTCATTCGCTGCAAAGGGCCCAACATGTTGGTGGTGGAACCACTTAAGGTCTTCCCCTCTTTTGCGTTTACGGCAAAGGGCGGGTATACATCGCTGGTGAATCAAAGGGTTGCTCAAAGAAGGGCCCCGGCTTGAGAGGGGCCTGGACCTTTTTGACGGGGATAAGCGAGGGGCGGGGTTTGCGCTACCGTGGTGGCGGGAAACATTCACGACTTCGCGACCGCCCTCTCCCCTTTTTTTGGGGGGACCCTTTGACACACCCCCATCTTTTTCCCCTCCCACTATGAAGCCCCGCAAGCAAAATTTTGTGGAAAAGACCAGGATGGATCCGCAATTCGTCACATCACATCATCATCAAAACAGGTGACTTGGTCCCTGACTTTCTCATCCAGAAGCTGCGGCTACAAGCAAGGGCACTGCAAGGGGGTTGCCGACCGCCCGGATTTTGCCGATTGACCGGGTTTCCCTTTACCTCCTTGATGCAACAATAACTGGGCTCAGAGCAGACTAAATCATCCCTTATCTTTTAAAAGCCCCCTGACCCCAACCGCAAAATTTTTTATCAAAGATCTTCAGACAATGGGTTTTCCCATGTGGGTACACATTGACATTTTGGGGTGCTTCATGTTTGGGCGATGCTATGAGCTGATGACAACATTTTGTGGCCTTTACTGGGAGACGAGGGGAAACTGCTAATGCAGTTGCATTAACCCGAAGGACAGATTGGCGATGAGTTTTGTTACTTAGATTCACAGGGCCCTACCCCGCGAGACAGGCCTGAGGGTCCTGCAACGACATCCGCTGCATGGGTTTTTCGCCAGCACTGGGAAAGCACCTTCCTCGTACCCTACCTCCAGTCTACCCCCACCTTTGCTCCTTACCACCTGCATTTCGCTCCATTTCAGAAAATAAAAATTTTTAGAAGGGGATGGAATAGTTTTGGGAAATCCTATTAAAAGACGGGAAATCACGCTATTCTCAAATCCTCTAATCAAAAAAAAAATTTTTTGGGTTTAAATTTAACTGCGGTTCATCAACAAATCTGGACGGGAAATGCAAAAAACACTATCTGTTTTGTTTTCGTATAATACACGGGATTTTTTGCACCTTTCAATCACCTCTGGGGACTAAGAATTACTGTTTTAAGATTTACGTGGAAGCGCTCAATGAACAAACTTTGGGGCGCCAAAAATCAAAAAAAACAATCGTTATTTTTTGGTAAACCGGATTTTTTCACCTTTCAATTCACCTTTTGGGGACTATAGAATTGCTGTTTTAAGATTTATGGTCGCGTCAAGAACAAAGCGGGTGCCAAAATCAAAAAAAACGTATCTGTTATGTTTTCGTAAAAACACGGGATTTTTTGCACCCTTTTAATCACCTGTGGTGACTATAAATTTCTGTTTTAAGATTTTTCGTGGGAACGCTCAATGAACAAGCTGGGTCGCAAAAGCAAAAAACACGATCTGTTATGTTTTCTATAATACACGGTATTTTTTTTCACCTTTCAATTTCCCCGTTTGACACAGAATTGCTGTTTTAAATTTACGGGGTCTGCGTCAATGAACAAAGCGGTGCGCAAAAACAAAAAAAACGTACTTTATTTTTCTATAAAACACTGTATTTTTTCACCTTTTATTTTACCTGTGGTGACTATAGAATTGGGGTGTTTTAAAATTTACGGATGCTGCGTCAATGAAAAAGCTGGGTGCGCAAAAAATCAAAAAAAACTATCTGTTATTTTTTTGTATAATACACGGGGTTTTTTTTTCACCTTTTAATTCACCTGGGTGATACAGAATTTCTGTTTTAAAAAAATTTACGGGATCTGCGTCAATAACAAAGCTGGGTGCGCAAAAAACAAAAAACACGATCGGGTTATTTTTTCGATATAACGGGATTTTTGGGAACAAAAAACCCTGTCTGACTACAAATTGCTGATTGTAATTTTAAATGCAAGTGAATTTTTCAACACAGGGGGAAAAGGTAAAATTTAAATTGAACACCTACAAAAGATACGATAATAAAAGGGGGGTTTTGCAGCTAACAAAGAACCTGCATTACTAAAATGATGTGTATCCAAATAAGTTCAGGGTGCCCAAATCCAGGAAATTTTCAATAGCAAACTGTTAATAATAAAGATTTGCAGTGCAAAGTCTACACTAAGTCTTGGGGAACTTTATCCATTTCTTTATAGTTTGAGCTTGTCTGTGTTCGCCCGCGGGGCTCCCCCCCCCTGACTTTCAGCGTAGATGCTGCTTTAAAATTTTCTTGCTAACTACATAAAATCTTCCAATCTCTAATCTCGCTAGATTGGAAGGGTCACAGCTAATAGTAAAGGTTTTTCCCGTGCGAAATAAAATAATTTCGCTGGGCCCGTTTTTGGGAGAGCGCACTTTTCCCAATTCCATGAGACGCTGAGGACACTAAGGCTGAACAGGGGGGCTGTTCTATGTTAAAAGAGGGCCCTGTATTTTTCCAGCCAATCGCAACCATACACATCCCAGCCCCTGACTCGCACACACATCTAAAACCCCGCTCATTCGTAATCTGATTTCGGCCGCCAAAAAGACAGGAAGCGACGAAAAAAGGGGCGATCTAAAGATGAAGCCAAAATTTTAACCTTAATTATCGCATGATCGAAAATTTTAAACACCATAAAAACCTTTTCGATTTCAACTTTTTTCGATAAAAAATCCCAACACTATGGGAATGTCTCCACATACTGGAAAGACAGTCATCTGGGCCCTGTTGTCTTACAGGAACCTCCTTCCTTCTTCTGCATGCTAAAACAGGACCAGGAGAAAAAAATCTGTTTAGAAAAACAGTCTTTATCTTTTCTTTAACCCCTTAACGACCTTGGCTACCATACGTCCAGGTCTTTTGGGGGTTAACGCACCGGAAATAGGATA